>OVBB01000338.1:0-12429 GCA_900406415.1 Isatis lusitanica
AAAAATCCAAACCAAAGCTTCGTGAAACCAGACAAAGCACAAAACAGAGGATACAAAATAAACAGTCTTCCTTTACGATTGATCAATTCTTCTAACCCAACATTTTACTCCTTTGGTTCCAACACCATTTTCCAACCTCTTCGGAAGAGCCACAAGATCAAAACCGCGATAACATCAAACCATGTCTCTGNACAAACCAGAGCAAAGCATCAGAGCGGCACAAGAACTCAAAGCAAAGAGGAAGAAAATGAACCAGCAGTCAAAACTGCAACAAAGAAACCCAGACCAACTGCACTTTTAGATATAAATTAAACCAACAAACCAATAAACCAGAAACACCACAAGCGCCTTCCTTACAAAGGAAACGAAAGGAAAAACAACAAAACTCACTTCACACATAAAGAATCACGCGAAGGAGAAACAAAGCCCGAGAGTCTTACGGGAAACCAAGCACCCTAATGTTTTAAGGGAAACAAAACTCCACCAACAACACCTAACCAGGAGTACTAAACAAAAGTTAGAAGCAAAGACATCTATAAACCCGGCGCACATGACCAACCATATACGATTCCGTTGCCTTAGAAACTACCCAGACTAAACCAACTACAGCAAAAACCTAACAAACCCTACCTCTAAACATCAAAAAAGATAAACCAATCTAACCAGAGAACCAAACCCAGAGCCATTACGAACCGGATGCTTAAGGAGAATCCACCAAAATGACTCAAGAATCCACCATAAACTCAACGATAACCCCACCACCAAGCGAAGCTAATGCACGACCAGATCGGAGAGAAGGCAAAAAAAGATTAAGGCCTCCACCAAGGACGATTTGAAGCAACGAACCAGAGCTCTAGGAGAGGACACGAGAAGCCAGACTCCAAACTCAGGACGAGCCGCCATGAACGCAAACAGAGCTAGCTCCTTCACTTCCATTGCTGAACAATGAACTTGATAAAAACTGGTAAATCAGAGACCAATAGGAAGAGCAGACAGAGGGGATCCCTCTCATGGCGGAGGTCAGAAGCACCGCACACCAGAGAGGGAGATCGGAACTATGCAAAAGATGACAGAAAAAGGAGGCGGAATAGATAAAAGGAGAGAGAAAAAAGGTTTTTCGTCTGACCAAAAATAAATTACAGAAAATGAGTTATTTCTCATCAATGGTGTCATCTTCTTCCTTATCTACCTTTTTTAATAGATAAATTAAAACATCTTATTTACAAAACTACGTAAAACTTTTTTTTATAATGGTACAACTAATGAGATTATAACATTTGAGAGAAACTTGGTTTCTCGAAACAACATCAGTGACAAAAAATTAAGGGATGAACCAGTTGCCATGATGATGAAGTTTGAGAAATATTAGGATAAGCTTCTTAATATGAATCTGCTTGCACTATAAAAAATGTGGGTATTAATAGCAGATTATAATAGCATAATTTCTGTAACTGCTATGAAAAGTTTAACGGAAATTTGAATTATGTACTTATAACATTTTAGTAATGCTTTGCCCAAAAAACCAATACGCGGTAACTTAAAACAAGCAAATCCGCATAATTTTTGCATTATGCGCCAACACTTAGAAAAAATGGGTTTTGCACCGTCTATTACCAGAACCTTTAATATTCATAGCAGAAAAATACAAATTAAAGGAAAATGAAAACACATCTCACCATCTCTGTCGACTCCATCTTCTCCATCACGATTCCATCTCTCTCGCCATCTACGCCGACTCCATCTTCTCCATCACGATTCCATCTCTCTCGCCATCTCCGCCGACTCCATCTTTTCCATCACAATTTCATCTCTCTCGCCATTTCCGCTGACTGTATCTTCTCCATAACGATTCCATCTCTCTCGCCATCTCCGCTGACTCCATTGCTCGCCTTCGCGATTTGATCTCTCTCACTGTCGCAATTCGCATCATCCTCCGAAGATATTAAAAACCTTCTTTCGCAAATCACCGCAGCTCAGGCTCTATTACTCATTCAATTTTTTTTTTTGTATTTTGTTGTTCTGAATTGAGTTTCTTCCGGTTTTTCTTTTATTACCGATAAACTTGGGATTGACGATGGTATGAACAAAAAAATCCCTCCACACTCCCTAAACCTTTAATCTCTCAATTAATATGTGTTGTTTTGCAAGAGTTATTGGCTAGATTTGAAGCTGCTCTTGCCTCGACCAAGATAGGTTTTTTCTTTCCACCTTGTTTCTGAATTCTGAAAAAAAAAATTGTTTTGGATCTTCAAACTGTACCCACTTCTGTGGCCGGCTTTAAGTTATTATATTTTTTTCTCAGACGTTCTACATATGGAACTTGTTGAAACGATCACCCAAATCCAATCAAACCTCATCATTGCAACTTTTGCAACTTTGCATCACCAACGCTACCAAAACTGATACATGGCAATACAAAATTGGTTAGTTTTCATATAGTAGTTTTTAGTATTACGGTTTCACTTAGTTGTAAACATTTGTACAATTTGTGTTTTTAACTTATAATTATTTTTACCTTGTTGTCATAAAGTATTGCTTTTAGTTTTACACATGATTTTAGGTAATTAAAGTACATCTCCTAGGTTTGCATGCATTAATATGTCGACTCAAATCATATTTTATGTATGTTTTGCATGGGGGTGTGAATAAAGTGATGATAAAATTATAAGGTGTTTGTTGTATAAATATCTTAATAACAATGATAATGCTACAAAATTAATTATATTCAATTAATATATCTTTTTAAAACTTAATAGTTATTTTATTAACATGAATTTCTTTGTTTCATATTTTTCTAATAAATTTCTCAGTCTTCTTAAAGATCATTGAACTTAATTGTACCATTACAATAATCATTTTTACGTAATTGTACAAAATATAAAAAAACAATGATTTTAGTTGTACCATTTTTAAAAATATTTTTAAAAACAATAATACATAGCTCATTATCCATGGATGTTAAATAAACAAACAATCTATCATCGTAAAACAATATATAATTTTATGTGAGGTTTCACTACCAATGAAATGTAGCCCAATTTTAATTTTACCATACTTTTATCTAGGCCTGGGCATTTAAGAGCAACATTATTGGGAGGTTCTCTAGTGGAGTCTCTAAAAAAAGAAAAAAGCATAAAATAATATAAAATGTTTTTTTATTATGAGAGTTCTGAACTTTGTGTAATGATTACACAAAGTTCAGAACCTCTCACAATTAAAAAATATTATATATTATTTTATGTTTTCTGTTTTTTTTCTAGAGACTCAAGTGGAGAACCTTCCAATAATGTTGCTCTAATCCGACCCAATAACCTGAACCAAACTCAGACCGAAAAATGGTTAGGATCGGGTTCGGATCTTGTCAAATATCTGAATGGGTTTGTTTATTTGGTATGATGGGTGTCGGGTCGGTTCGGATATAACCCGCAGATCCGAATGAGGATATCTTTGATTCGATTCTGTTTTTCACTTTTAGAAACTTATGCGATTCGATTCATTCAAAATCTTTTTCTGAAATCTTGATCTTCTGAAATTTCACCTTCCCTAAAACTTGGTCTCCCGTATTCCTTTCCTTATTCCTTTCTTCACATTTTCTTTCGGGGACTGAGGAGATTCTATTCTTTTCGTTGAATTTGAAACCCTAAGTTCCCACGTACTATAAAATGTTTTCGATTTCTCAAATTGGAAACCCCAAGTTGAAGAATTTCAGCTTCTCTTCCATCAAGAACATCAAAAAGGCATTCACAGGTACTCATGCTTCTTCTTTGTGACAGCAAAAAAAAAATTCATTACAATAAAATTGTTATTAGGAACTGTTATCAATAATAAGGTTTGTGCCTTAGTGTTATTAAGAACTACTAAAAATTATATATTCTCCATTGATGCATCATGCATTAGTGTTATTGATAATAAGAATCGTTTGCTACTACTCAGCTTTCACGGTTATCGTGTTTGGACAACTGTTTTAATATCTGATTTGTTTGATAATAAGAACTGTCTATTTTAATTTTTGATTCTTTTTCTTCTGTGTGGACACATGAATGTAACAAGTTCTGAGTTACACTCTGATTCTTTTACTTTTTCTCTCTTACTTCATTGATTTTGTTTTTGTAAGAGGCCTTTTTGGGTTAATTTCACGTCTTGATTTGAATAGGAGAACATGGGATGAAGTAAAAAAAGACAAAGCAGTGGTGTCATCTAGTCAAGAGAAGACAACTAAGATGAAGAAAAAGATCGTGTCTAGTGTATGGAAACATTACACAAGAACAAATGATCAGAGTCGTGACAAGTGCATTTGCCACTATTGCCAGAAGCTTTTCTCATGTGCATCAAAATTTGGAACCTCAAATCTCCAAAAATATATGGGCATCTGCAAGGAGTACCACTAACAAACATGGTTAAACATGCAAATGTTGAAGAAAAATGAAGTTTGAAGTTGAAGTTTGAAGAATTTGATTTTTGTTTGCATTTGGAACAATGTTGCTTTTGTTTAAGGTTTTAAGTTTTAACAATTTGGTTTTACGTTTCAGTAATGTTGCATGAGTTTCGAATAAAACTATCGTTTTTATATTAAATTATATGTGTTGTTATAAATTTTTTTTTATGTTATGGTCTAAGTTGGCAACAAGTTTTAGTCAAAAAACAGGTACTTCGGGTCCCAAAACCCGAATATGAAACCAGAACTGAAAGTATTCATATCGTAGTTGGGTTTTCCATGTGTTACTAAACCTGAACCAAACCCGAAGAAACCTGAACCAAGTCCGGACCGATAAATCATAATACCTGAATGGGATTAAAATTTTGGTATTTCAAAAACCGAACCCAAATTGACCCTGAATTGAACCTGAACGGGTACTCAAACGCCCATGCCTACTTTTATCTATAACAATTTTTGTATAGATCTTAGCGTTTAACACTAAGTTTTTTTTTGGTGAATGGTCGGGTTAATGCCCCGAATTTTATTTAAAAAATCAAAGAAAATTACAAACGTTTTTCTCGAGCAAAAGCTCGTCCCTCAAAGTCTTCTTTCCACAAAGAAACAACAAAATCAGGAATAAAGTCAAAAGAATGCAAGCCTAAAGGCAAAGTAAAAGCATATTTAGCTAATCTATCCGCAAGGCAATTAGCTTCCCTATACACGTGATTAATCCAGACCCTCCAGTCCCTCGAAAGAAAGCCATAGCACAAGTGTACTAGGAATGACAAATGATAAGTATCACTAATCCCTGTCTTTAGAAACCCCACGACCAACTCAGAGTCAATATCAATTTCCACTCTTCCAATCTTGCAATCCCAAGCAAAGGCCAGCCCATAATACACTCCCCAAAGTTCAGCTAAGGGAGCCGAACAACGTCCAATGTTCAACGGAAAGCCGATATACACCAGTCGCCCTCTGAGTTTCGTATCACACCTCCAGCCGTTTCTAAGCCCGGGTTACCACGAGAGGCTCCATCGGTGTTAAGTTTAAACCAGTTTTCTAAGGGTCGATGCCATCGAACTTGGGTTTCACCACACACACCTTCAGGTCTCCTCACTCTCGCAACATCAAAAGCATGAGAAACCTCCTTCGCTTTATCAAGAATAAATTTAGTCCGATCACGGCATAGTTTCTTCTCACCAAATATGTTGCCATATCTCCACTTCCAGCTCCACCATACAGCAACAGCAAAAGTAGCAGCCCAGTTCTCAGTCGCTTGACCCTCTCCGAAGAGGTTTAGAACATCCATTCAAGGATCGACTGAGAGAAAAACAGAGGCTGCTTCCGAATGGGAACAATGTAGCGCCATATACCAGCCATGGCAGGACAGTCACGGAGGATATGCACAATCGACTCCACCGCGCTCTTGAAGATCTGACAAATTGTCGAGTCCGCCAAATGACGCCTGTATCTTTCCTCATTAGACATAATGGTTTGATTTCCTACAAGCCAGAGAAAAACCCGGATTCTTTCTGGTACTTGGAGCCGCCAAATTCACTTAAAGAAACACTCCATATCCTGCCCAGACTGTGAAGGTGCTGTAATGAGAGCATATGCAGAGCTCACAGTGAAACATCCATTGTCGGTATATCCCCAAGCTAGTATGTCCTTGATTCCTGAAATAGAGTCAGCTACACGAGATTGCAATAACAATCTGTGTTCTTCGTTCAGAAAAGGGGCAATACGTGCCATATCCCATCCCTGCCCTTCAATCCAGAAATCTCTCACTCTACTTCGCTCAAGATTCTCTGGAAGATCTGAGATAACCACATTCGAGAGTGGTTTTGTCGATAGTCAACGATCCCGCCAAAAACTGATATCCATGCCTTTACCAACAACCAAACTCTGTCCGCAAAAAACAACATCCCGAAGACCTGTCCAAATACTCCTCCAAGTACTTGACCAATTACCCTTACTCACAGCCCAGCTTCCATTATCAATCTCTCCCACCTTATATTTGCATCTAACAACTCTAACCCACACACTCGTCGGCTCTCGAATAACTCGCCACCCCAACTTAGCGATAAGTGCTAGGTTCATCTCTTTTGCTCTGCGAATACCCAGCCCACCTTGACCCTTCGGTAAACACAGACGATCCCAGCTGATTAGATGTTGCTTTCGCTTATCTTTACTACTTCCCCAGACAAAATCTCTAGCCAACCTTTCCAAAGCGTTCAGAGTGCTTGTAACGACCCGAAACCTGGTCCAGTAAGGCCCAAAAAGATTTTTGCTGGAAACCCTATTCTCCCCTTATAAATAGCCTCCTTCTTTCTTTTTTTTCCTGTCAAATATTATTGCATCCAATCTCTGCCGAAATCTAGCCGTCGATTAGAGCCATCTAGCAAGCCCTAGGAGGCAGATCCGACCAGTTCTGGGAGAAGTAATAATCGGAATGGTAAATCTTGCCCAATCGACCTGAAACTTGGTAGGTATATTCTTGACTCGTTTATTGATCTACTGCCGCAAGCGGTTTATCATTCGGATATATATATTGAAAGTTATGGTTGTTTCTTTGAGCATGTTCGGCGCAGTACCGGATTCTCATATCAATCCGCCGCCACCTTGCGAGGCGATTTCCCGGCGAACCGTGAGGATCCACGAAACCATCAACCTATCGTTAGAAAGCCCCGATTGTTTTCTTTCTTTAGCGACCGTGTTCGTTCGTATCGGAGGTAAGGGTAGAAAGTTATCTCCGTGTTTCCGAAGCGTGTCTGTGTAGTGCTAATCCGAGACTAGTCTTTTGAGATGTAAGTTTTGGTTAGACAAATGTGGTCTGTTTGACCGGAATCTTGGCAAGCAGCTTCTGGAATCGTAGATCTAGCTATCTGTTGAGGAAGAACTGATCTGGAGCTTTAGAGCATATGAAATCCTATTGTTCATCATGGTTGTGGCAAAGGTGAGGGTAGCTTTCCACGGAATTCTGTACTTTCGCCTAGAACTTCTAAGATGGAATTTAGAGCTATATATGATCTGTTTCTCTGATCGAGTCTAGATATTTTTGTTTGTAATCTGGAGATAGGAATATAGATGATTCAACCCATTGATTGTGCATGTTAAATTGATAATTGGTTGCTATACATAATTAATTATTAGCTATTCATATACATATTTATATACTATACAAGTGGTCGAGTATGTTAGACGTTAGAGAGTTGCGGAAGTGCAGGCAGGAGTTCTGTACTAGCGAATATAGGCAGGAGTTCTGTATTCGCGACTTGCGGCGATTGCGTGCGGGGGTGCGGCAGCCTAATTCGATCTGCTGTCCGCATCCTAAGATCGATAAAGCGTCCATAGGGCGGTGTGTTTAGTCACAGAATCCATTCGGGAAGCCTCTTCGGAGGGTGGGGCGGGCACGTAACCCGTCTAGGGCTATTGTTGCTATTTGGGTACTTTAGGTGTCGTGATTGCTCATGTTTAATTTCTTTTTACCGTGTTTGGAATGCTATGACCGGAACTGCGTTTTCCTGTGTTTAGCAATCCGTACCTCACTAAGTGACTCCCCTGTTGCTCACCACTCTTCCTTTCTTTTTCAGGTGAGACGAACAAGTAGATGTTTATTAGACCGAGTGCTATTTTGGAATTTTACGGTTTCCAGCATTTTATTTTTAAAACATTATTTTTTTTTACATTTTGTCGCGCATTTTATTTCCAGATATTTTTTTTTTACGATTTATTTGAGTTATTGCGGTTATGGATTTATTTGATGATTTCTGGAAGTTAAGTCATGGTTTATTGGATAAGTGGAGTATTTGAGTTATGTGATGTTGTTAGTGGCACGCCGTCTCGAGTGAGGATGAGATTTTCTGCTATTTTGGAATTTTACGGTTTCCAGCATTTTATTTTTAAAACATTTTTTTTTTTACATTTTGTCGCGCATTTTATTTCCAGATATTATTTTTTTTACGATTTATTCGAGTTATTGCGGCTATGGATTTATTTGAGGATTTCTGGAAGTTAAGTCGTGGTTTATTGGATAAGTGGAGTATTTGAGTTATGTGATGTTGTTAGTGGCACGCCGTCTCGAGTGAGGATGAGACGAGTGTTACACGAGTGGGGGTGAATTGTAACATCTTGATTCCTGGTATATATGGAAACATATGTGGGAGAGGTTAATCTTATAACGTCCCAACCGCCCTTACCAGTGAGCCCACATGTCCTCTTATTAGGCCCATTGGACCCACCCCTGTCCGATGGTCGGTGCGTTATTCCGGAAGGCTCGAAAGTCATGATATATTGTCCCTGCAATCACCACATGACTGTTTCCCGTATTTTTTCCTAACTCACACGGTNCCAGTCCCAGAACGCCTCCCAGGTCAGCACTGAGACGACTAACCAGCTCTGATACCATTTATAACGCCCCGTCCGCCCCTACCAATGAGCCCATATGTCCTCTCATTAGGCCCACTGGGCTTCTCACTAGGCCCACTGGGCTTCTCACTAGGCCCACTGGGCTTCTCACTAGGTCCACATGTCCTCTCATTAGGCCCACTGGGCCACCTCTGTCTGACGGTCGGTGCGTTATTCTGGAGGCCCTAAAGTCATGATATATTGTCCCTGCAATCACCACATGACCGTTCTCTGTGTTTTTTCCTAACTCACACGGTACCGCGAATGACTTCCCGGTAGGTCGCCCATCCTTCCACTACTCCAACTCAAGCACACTTAACTCTGGAGTTCTTTCGGGATGGTTAACCGAAAAGGTAAGTGCACTTTGATGATATAGGTAGCCAAATCAATTCTTTTAACCTTTCCCATATACATTTCCATATATACGAGGAATTGGGATGTTATAGTGCTAGCCGGTAGGCATATTCTACTCATTGTATTAACAGGAATCCAGGTAAGAACAGCTTTCGTCAGAGTTATTCTGCCCGCTAAACTCAGGGTTCTACTCTTTCATCCTGACAGCCTCGACGAAACCTTTTCCAAGACATCACCAAAAGTCTCCTTGTTAATGCTTTTCTACAGATTAAGCATTCCCAAGTACTTTTCCAAATCTTTAGTAGATTGAATGCCACTAGCTGCACTAATACAAGTCCCCAGATCTTGCGACACATTTTCAGAGAAAACGATTTTGGATTTTGCAAGGCTTACTTTCTGGCCAGAAGTTGAGAAAAAACTCTCCAAAACTCCTCGGATAACCCTAACTTGCGCAACAGATGCCTCGGCAAACAAGATCAAATCATCAGCAAAGCAAACATGAGACAAACCAAATCCACCCCGAGAAACTTTAATTGGTTTCCAACTTTTCTCGAGCACAGCTATGTCGATCAGATGGAAAAGTCTCTCAATGAAAAGAACGAAAAGATAAGGCGAAAGAGGATCACCTTGACGCAACCCCCGCTGCGAGTAAAGGGGGCCGTTCGTTCCCCGTTCCAGAGAAGGCTCATTGATGGTCCCATAACGCACTGTAGAATCCGAGTGACCCATGCTTCCAAAAAACCCGCAGCTTTAAGAGTATCTTCCAGAAAATCCCATCTCACTCTGTCATACGCTTTCTCCAAATCCAGCTTTAAGAGCATCCAACCCTTCTTGCCTTTCTTGCGTCTCATGGAATGAACAGCTTCTTGAACAATGACAATGTTATCCGTACTTAATCTGCCAGGAATGAAGCTCGCTTGAGCCGGGCCAATTAACTTGCGCATTACATCCTTCATACGTTTAACCATTTTCTTAGTGATGATTTTAAATAGCACGTTGCAAAGACTAATAGGTCTAAATTGAGTAATCCTCTGAGGGCTTTGGAGCTTCGAAATCAAGACCAAACAAACATAATTTGTACCATCAGGATGCTCTCCAGAAGTAAAGAAATCCATGGCGAATTCTAGAACCGATTGTCCCTCTTTCTCCCAACATATCTGATGGAAAATGGGCTGGAACCCATCAGGTCCAGGAGTTTTAAAGATTCCCATACTTCTCATGGCGCAGACCACTTCAGCCTCTAAGAATGGTCGATTCAGATCGACCACTTCCGCATTCGATAAAGACATGAATCCATGCCGTGAGAGACTTGGTGGATTCAGTAACACATCATTTAAAGAATACAGCCGAGAGAAGTATTCCACAACCAAACTCTCAAGGTCTTTCTTCTCTACCACCCACCTATTCTCATCATCCTTTAACATTTCGATGGGGTTTCTTCTACGTCGAATAATCGTTGCAGTGTGAAAAAGGTGGTATTTCTATCTCCATTAACCACCCATTTGTCTCTGGACTTCTGATACGAGAGTACTTCCTCTTGCTCCAAAATGACATCCATCTCATTCAGGAGTAACTCTTCCTTGTTCAACAGATCATCTGAGGGATTTTGTTCGATTCGAGTTTGCACCTCCATTATCTCATCCATTAGTTTGTCCTTTCGGACCTGAATTTCACCAAAAACTTCTTTATTCCATTTTCTCAGAACCGCTTGCTGCCCGGGTATTAATGGTGTTATCCCATGAAGTAGAGATACGCTCTTGAAAACCCGGATGAGAAAGCCAAGCTGCCTCAAACCTGAATGGTCTCTGTCCGCCTTCAGATCTCGCCACCGGCGATAATTGCTGCTAAAGCGGAACATGGTCAGAAGCCAAATAAGGCAGATGAGTCACAACAGCTTCATGCCACTTAAGGCGAGAAAGCCCACAGCACAAAATACGATCAAGTCTTTTTGCAATAAAAGTTGACTCTGCACGACCTCTTTTCCAAGTATACTGACTCCCTCGAAAACCCATGTCAATAAGCGCAAGATCATTAATCCAGTTCCCAAAACATCTCCTAGTACATCTCCGTCGCCATCTCTTTCCCTAGTACATCTCCTAGGTTTGTATGCATTAATATGTCTTAAATCATATTTTATGTACATTTGGCATCGAGATGTGAATAAAGTGAACACAAAAGTATAAAGTGTTTATAATGTAAATGTCTTAATAACAATCATAATGCTATAAATAAATTTTATTTAACTACTATATGTTTTCTACATTTAATAGTTATTTTATTAGCATGATTTGGTTGTTTCCTATCACAAAACCATAATGATCTTAGTTGTATCATTATGAAAACTATTACAAACAACTTATGTTTAGCTATTTATCCATGGATGTTAGATAAACATACATATCATCATCATAAAAAAAATATAATTGTGTGTGAGGTTTCACTACCAATAAAATGTATCTCAATTTCAAATTTACTTTACTTTTATCTATAGCAATTTTCATGTTGTTTTTAGCATTTAACACTGAATTAATTATTTCTTCACTAGATATCTTAAATGGTTATTGACTGATTGATCTTTTGAGGGAGTTTCAATTTTAAATGGCTTTGTAGTTGAACAGTTCGACAAATTAAAATTAATTGAAAATATTACTATTAATATATTAATAAAGATAATTGATCTTAGTTGTACTATTATAAAAAAATATGTTTTACGTAATTGTAGAGAATATCTATATTGTCTTATTAAAAAGGAATTGATCTTTGTTGTACCAATATGAAAACCATTACAAAACACTTATATATACCTATCTATCCATGGATGTTAGATAAACATATATATCATCATCATAAAAAATAAAATATAATTGTGAGTGAGGTTTCACGACCAGTGTATTTTTATCTGTAGCAATTTTCCTATAAATTTGAACACAAAGTTAGTTATCTTTTCAATAGATGTTTTAACAGTAAACTGCAAATGTGACCATCGAAATTTCATAACAATATATATTGTCTTATTAATAACAATCATAATGTTATCAAAACTGACATATGACAGTATAAAATTGGCTAGTTTTCACATAATACTTCCTTCGTTTCATTAAGATAGATTTCTGAGTTTTTAATTTGTTTCACAAAGATAGAAATTTTGTGTACGTTTTCAATACAACTGTTTTTACATATTTTCGTATTATATCCATATCAATTTAAGTTAATAACAAAAACAGTTTTCAAATCAAATTAAATATAATATT
>OVBB01000338.1:17151-27570 GCA_900406415.1 Isatis lusitanica
TTTTTTTTGTTGTTTTTCGGTTTTGAAAAAATGTCACTAAAATTAACTGAATTATGTTTCGGTTCGGTTTGGTTCGGACATTGGTTTATTCGGTTTGGTTTTCAATATAATTATGTATTCTGAATTAAACCGAAAACATTTATATTTTGTTTTATTTCAATTTGTTCGGTTATTTGAGTGGAAAAAACAAATGTTAGTTTTAAAAATTGGTTTACTCGGTTAATTTCGGTTTTACTTTAGGTTTATCGGTTATTTTAGTTTTATTTTCGGTTTGTCGGTTAGTTTTGGTATTATTTCAGTTAAATTTTTTGGTTTATTCTGTTATTTGCGGTTAATTTGGTTATTTTTGGTTTTTGGTTAGCCGTTTGGTTAGGGTTTGCCGAACCGAACCGATAACCAATTGAATTTCAAAATCTTACTAATCAGTTCATAAAAACAATTTTAATTGAAGCCGAAAACCGAAATTTTGGTTCTGCAAACCGGAAAAAAAGCGAAAACCGGAAAAAAAGAACTAAAAAAAAAAGGGTTGGACTGAATATCCAGCCTTAATTATGGGTATACTCTAGATATTTCAACCTTTTTTTTTTTTTTTTCCGGTTTTCACTTTTTTTCTCTACACTCAACAGCTATCTTTTTGAAAGTTCATGAACCACACATGGTTTAACACGTTTCAGATGCAAGACTGATCCCAAAACTTATAAATTATTTCTTGGACTAAGAAACATACAATATCGATTCATTGATCTTCTAATGTTCAGACATAATCATCAAACTCTTTAGTTGTAGATAGAATATGCAACAAACAGGCTATGTCCCACAGCGGCAAGAAATTCATTTGGGTTTGGCTTATAGTGAGAAAAAGATGTGGCCATTCGTAGATAAGTAGCAACAAATTTGGTTTTAAATACATGGTTTTGTCCGCGGATTTGACTGCTAAGCTCTTAGTGTCCACTAAATAGCAACTAACAATTGGTGGCTTAAAATAATCATAATTTGGCTGACGATCGATTGATCTTTGGAGTGAGTTTTCATTTTAACCGGTTTGCAGCTGAACAGTTCTACCAAATTGACCGAAATATCACTATTAATATATTTTATTATATAAAACTTATTTATCATAAAGTTAATAATTGACATGATCGCGCTACATAAGAGTATCATATATAACTTTTGATATATGTCAATAAATAAATATATAATAAAATTAATAATACCTCTGTGTCTATTAGTTAACTAATTTCTGAATTCTAATAAATGTATTCAATTAAGGATTTGAAGTGATTTGTGTTAGAATGATAAATTTTTTGTTATTCAAATATGAACTTTAGAAATTCCTTTATACTATTATTAAACTTGCGATTTTTGAATGTATTCTCAAATCTACTGTTATTAAAATTATTTTAAGTAATGAATTTAATGAAATTTGGTCTATAAATATTCACTAGATTCTCATTAAATCTATATAAAATGAAAAAAATATAGATTTGGTAGATTTCAAAAGTTGAAAATTTTGTAGTAGTCTTATCAGGTTAAAACAATATTATTAGTTTTATATCAGTAAAATTTGATTGACAAGCCTCTATAATGAGATCACTTACGAGTAATTTAGGTATTATATAAAAACAATATGTTATAAATATGTTATAAAAGGAAAAAGAAAATATGTTAAAAATATTTAAGAAATAAATTATAGAAAATTACTAATCCTAAAATGAAATAAATTATAATAACTAGAAAATTAAAAAAATGAAAACCAGTCAAAAGATATGCATATATATATAGTGGAATACTCTCAAATATCACAATCCTAAAAATATGGAACACTCTTTTGTGACAAGAGTAGCACAAGAGAGTGAAATTGACAAAAATAATATTCATTACGTATTTTAAAAACAATTAAACTAATGAGTTTGAGTTCATAAGTCTTTAACTAGAGAAGATTTTGGGGTTTAGGATATAGGAAAAAACAAATAAAAATAAGGATATAATAGTATTTTTCATCTTTAATGAATGTCATTTTTGTCATTTCTACCTTAGTGTGCTATTTTGTAACAAAAACATAAAAGTGTGCTATTTTTTAGAATTGTCCTATAAATTATACGAAAAATATTAATTCTGAAAATGCACACAATCACAATTTTAATAAATCTGGTTACTCAAAGTTTTTAATGAACCTGATTATAACATGCGAAAAATTTATTGATCAGATTTTTGACACAACAAAAAGAAAAAAAACTATGATGAATTATTAATTCTAATATAATGGAATCATAATAAACAATTTAAGAAATCACTTTTAGAAGGAATTTATACAATTTATTTCTTTCTGAATTTGACACCCCGTCAAATTCACCAATATATAAATATATTTTAAAATAATATTAATTATGTACATCTTTTTGTGATTGTGTAACAATAAGGTATGTATATGTTTATTTTTCATGATATATGATGTAATGATATGGTAGGTTTTATTATGTAGATGTTAGTAATTTTATAATAGTTACTTATTGTAGTGTGTGATATATTAGGAGAAGAGAATTATATTTTAAAGTAAAACTACTTTTGCAGTTGTAAAGTTCACACATCTCAATTATTTGTCAACTACATTTAATTTATGTAATGTAATATGTAAGTTATGTTTTTAACTCATTTATTCATATAGAAAATTTGCTTATCGAAAATTTTGGATAGTTCAATAAAAGAAATAAGTAAAGATATAAAAGAGGTTTGCATTTTTTTCTCAAACAAATAGTTTCAGTCTTGTCTCTTCGATGACCTCAAACAAATCTCTCTCTCTCGATATATGTCGATTTTTGTCTTTTTAAAAGCAACGACTTTAAAGCATCTCCAAAAGAAACCTTACAACTTTATTTTTGAGGTTTTGGTTACTCCAAAAGAAATCTTAAAACCTCAAATTTGAAGTTTCATATTTTTCTTTATATTTTTACCCTTATAATTATGTAATTCATTAATGTTACCCCTCAAATAATTTTATTTCATATATATGATATATATTTTTATAAACTTTATTTTTGTATATAAAATAAAGATATATTTAATATGAAAATAAATTATTAATATAAAAGAGACACTAAATAATATTATAAATAGATGTTATAAATCAATAATGTTACATTAAACACAATTAATACAAAATAAAATTACATACAAAACAATAAAATTACATAAAAACATAAGTAATACAGAAATAAAAATACAACAATACTAATATATTTCATGAATTGATATTGCTTGGAATATTCTAAGGAAAGTTTTCAGAAATAGCAATATGGGTTTACATTTTTCAAAAATACCACCACCCCCTAGAGACAAAAGTGGTATGGACCTCATTCCTATTTTTCACCAAAGTGGTATTTCTGAAAATCCCCCATATTATAAATGTGTATGTTGTAGTTATTCAAAGTTTTTATGATATAAGTTGACTATGATTAATAGTAAAGACTTTAATGCAAAATTTAGAGTTCTTAAAGTTATATTTGAGGTTTGTCTTTTGGTAATCAACAACCTCAAACCTTAAATTTGAGGTTTCTTTTGGAGATGCTCTTATAAACTCAAATACTTTTGTAAAACACGACATACTAATATTCAACTTTTAAAAGTTTATGGGCCAAATTTTGTAATAGTAAAATAGCTCGTTGCTGAAAACGTCAAAACATACTTCATTCATAGGAAAGACATGGCTATAAATAGCCTTACAAAGCAGCAAACGAAACTTACGCTAGTGGAAACAGAACAATAGACGTGAGCCTTATTACTTGGTCCCATTACAAACACTAAGACCAACAAACAAAGACTAAATCATACTTTCAAATCTAATGGCTCTAAATCTCTTATTTAATCCAACGGCTACCTTCACTTCATGATCCATTTGCTCCAACAAACCCTCCCTAAACTAAGCTTGGTGAACCAAACTTAGCTTATCACTTGCCGAGCAAATTCCAAGCGCACTCCTTAATCTCTCAAAGGTTTCTAGCTTCAGAGGTTTGGTAAAGATGTTGGCCACTTGCTCCTTTGAACCACAATGCTCCAATTGTAACTCTCTGTTTTTCACCATGTCGGAAATGGAAATGAACTCCTATGTGTTTGCACCTTCCATGAAAAATCGGGTTCCTTGAAAGCTTTATTGTCGAGGTGTTGTCACAGTAGATTGTAGTGTTTCCCTCCACATTGTAGCTCAATTCTCCTAAGATCCTCTTGAACCATATAGCTTGACAGATGCAGACTGATGCAACAACATACTTTACCTTAGTTGTGGAGAGTGTGACTATCGGCTGCTTCTTTGATAGCCATGCTACAGTCGCGTTATCCATAAGAAAAGCGTATCCAGTGGTGCTCTTCCTGCTGTCAATGTCACCGGCAAAGTCATTATCAGTATACACCATTAGTTCTCCCTTTCCTCTTTTGTACCAGATCTCATAGTCTACTGTGCCTTTCAGATACCTCAGAACCCTCTTGACGGCCTGAAGATGCATCTTTGTTGGACCAGACATGTAGCAGCTCAGTAGACTCACGGCAAACTGCAGATCAGGTCTCGTCATCGTAATGTACACGAGACTCCCAATGATCTGCTTGTAAAACGTTTGATCGATCCTTTCTCCATTCTCATCCATGTCAATCTTGAATCCATGTACAATTGGATTGCGGACTCCATCACAATCTTCCATCTCAAAACGCCTCAAAACCTCCAGAGCATACTTAGCCTGAGAAATGTGAATTCTCTGACTTGTTTGCAACACTTCTATGCCCATAAAATATCTTATCTTCACAAGATCAGACATGTCAAATTCATTTTCCATCGACAACTTGAACTCTTTCACCATTACCACATTATCTTTAGTGTATATCAAATTGTCTACATATACACTAACGATAAGGAGGGCACCTTGCTTGCTACTCTTGGTGAAGAGAGTTTCTTCATTTTCGGATTTGTTGAACCCTTCTTTGGTGAAATACTCCTCGATTCTACTGAACCAGGCCTGTGGAGCTTGTTTCAGTCCATATAAGGCATTGTGCAGTTCGTACACCTTTCCTTCTTCCCTTTTATCTCTTACCCTTCTGGTTGTTGAACATAGACATCTTCTTTGAGTATACCGTGGAGAAAAGCTGATTTGACATCCAGTTGAAAGATATCCCAGCCTTTCTGAGTTGCGGTTGAGACAATGGTTCTGATAGTTTCCATGCGTGCAACAAGGGCATAGACTTCTGTGTAGTCTATTCCATGTTTTTGCGCATACCCTTTGGCCACTAAACGAGCTTTGAACTTGCTCACTTCTCCGAGTTCGTTTAGCTTTGTCTTGTAAATCCATTTTACCCCAATGCACTTTGCTCCATAAGGCAGGTCTGATAGTTCCCGTGTGCGATTCTTCTCAATCGACTCGACCTCTGCATCCATAGCCTTTCTCCAATTGATGCACTTCTGAGCTTCTGCAAACGTTGAAGGATCATCAGAGTTAAACTGAACCATGTTTTTACCTCATCATCTGCATCAATCGCGTCATTGTTAGTGATGTAGTCTCTGAGATAGCTAGGAGGTCTCGTCTGTCTTCTTCCCTCCCTGACTGTTGCCTGAGGTTCCTCTTGAGTTTCTTCTGCAATAGTCACTGGTTCTACAGCTTCTTCTTCTCCGCCACTGCCATTTTCTCCCTGTGGTTGGTCATTGTCATTCCATTTCAACTCAGACACAGTGTGATCATGGTTCTCATCCCAGCTCCATCCTTTTGTTTCTTCGAACACCACATCCTTTCTCACCACAATCCTTTTTGTTGTTGGATCGTATAAGCAATAACCCTTTGATTCCTCCGAGAAGCCCAACAACACACATGGAGTGCTTTTGTCATCAAGCTTCCCTCGCTTCTCATTTGGAACATGTGCATGTGCCAAGCTTCCCCAAACTCTCAAATGCTCCATGTTTGGTTTGATCCCAATTCACGCTTCTTGTGGTGTGACATTCTTAACAGCAAGTGTGGGACACCTGTTCAGAATGTAAAATGTCCTGTTGACAGCTTATGCCCAGAGAATTTTTGGTACCTTTCTCATTGACAGCATGGATCTCACCATGTTCATGACGGTGTGGTTCTTCCTCTCCGCTACATCGTTCTGTTGCGGAGTGTAGGCCGTGGTGAGCTGTTTTCGAACTCCTTGTTCCTTGCAAAACTCAAAGAATTCAGTTGATGTGTACTTCCCTCCCCGGTCAGTTCTCAAGCATTTGATTTGCTTTCCCGTCTCATTCTCCACTTTTGCTTTGAACTCCTTGAAGCAGTTAAATGCTTCTGACTTTTCTTTCAAGAAGTATGGACAAGCTTTCCTGCTATGATCATCTATGAAACATAGAACATACCTCACGCCACTTGTGGTCATGGGAGTGATGGGTCCGCCGCATATGTCAAAATGCACCAGCTCAAGGATTTCTTTGGCTCTCCGCGAGCTCTTCTTAGGAATATGATTTGTGAGGTATGTTCTTTGTTTCATAGACGATCATAGCAGGAAATCTTGGGCATACTTCTTAAAAGAAAAGTCAAAAACATTTAACTGCTTCAAGAGTTCTTCAAAGCGAAAGCAGAGAATGAGACGGGAAAGAAAATCAAATGCTTGAGAACTGACCGGGGAGGGGAGTACACATCAACCGAATTCTTTGAGTTTGCAAGGAACAAGGAGTTCGAGACAGCTCACCATTTCCTACACTCCACAACAGAACGGTGTAGTAGAGAGGAAGAACCTCACCGTCATGAGCATGGTGAGATCCTTGCTGTCAATGAGAAAGGTACCAAAAACTCTCTGGACAGAAGCTGTCAACTGGACCTTTTACATTCTTAACAGCAAGTGTGGGACACCTGTTCAAAATATAAAAGGTCCATTTGACAGCTTATGTCCAGAGAGTTTTTGGTATGTTTCTCATTGACAGCAAGGATCTCACCATGTTCATATATGACGGTGCGGTTCTTTTCTCTCCGCTACATCGTTCTGTTGCGGAGTGTAGGTAATGGTGAGCTGTCTTCGAACTCCTTGTTCATTGCAAAACTCAAAGAATTTGGTTGATGTGTACTCCCCTCCCCGGTCAGTTTGATGTGTACCCCCATCCCCGGTCAGTTCTCAAGCATTTGATTTGCGTTCCCGTCTCATTCTCCACCTTCTCTTTGAACTCCTTGAAGCAGTTAAATGCTTCTGACTTTTCTTTCTTGAAGTATGCCCAAGCTCTTCTGCTATGATCGTCTGTGAAACATAGAACATACCTCACGACACTTGTGGTCATGGGACTGATGGGTCCGCATATGTCATAATGCACCAGTTCAAGGATTTCTTTGGCTCTCCACAAACTCTTCTTACGAATATGATTCCTTGATTGCTGCCCCACTAAAAAGTCTGAGCAGGTGAATTTCTGAACATCAAAGTTTGGCAGACCTCGTACCATACTCTTGCTTTGCAGCGTCTTCATCCCCGTGTGACTGAGATACCCATAACGCTCATGCCAAAGCTTTGGTATGTCCTCTGTGGTCGCTTGGAAGCAACGTTGTTGACTTGTCTCACCATTCTGATCAAATAGGATGAACATTCTGTTGGAACTCATCTTGCTTACTGACATGAGATCCTTTTCTTCATGAAAAATCTTGCAGATTCCATTCTGTTATGATGATTGTCAACTCCTTTTCTTGAAGTTGTCCAAGACTCAAGAGGTTGTTCTTGAGCTCTCGTATGTAATATACATTGCTGATTGTGTACACTACATTGTTCAAAGCCAGCTTCACATTTCCTTTGCCGACAACCTGCATCCTCTTGTCGTTTCTCAGCTTCACAGTGTGGTTGAAATCTTCTTTTATTAGACAGAATAGGTTTGGTCTCCACTCATGTGGTTGGAACAGCCAAAGTCGAGGAACCATGCTCTCTTTCTCATGCTTTCATTCTTCTCTGCATACGCCATTAGTGCCTTTTCTTCATTTTCCTCAGTGTTGGCTTTCTCATCTTCCTCTTCGATGTAGGCCATCAAAAGCATATCGTCCTTTTCATTGAAGTCAGCATAGTTTGCTTCCTCATCCCACATTGGACACTCGTTTTGAAAGTGTCCTAGGCGGTGACATTTGTGTAACACTCCACCGTGCTCTTGTCTCTACCGCAACCTCTTCCTCTGCCACGACCTCTTCCTCTTGGTGTTGTTCCTTTTCCATGGTATGATCCAGTTCCACCATGAGTCACCTTCAGAGCTTGATCATCCGCTTTGTCAATCTTCTTGAACTTTTTTTCATGAACAGTGAGGGAGCTTTCTAGCTCATCGAGATTGATGTTCTCAATCTCCTTGGATTCCTCAATAGACACCACCACATACATGAATTTTTCGCCAAATGTCATGAGAATCTTTTCCACCACTTTGGAATCGTTCATGATCTCTCCATTGCTCCTCATTTGATTCGTGACTGCTAGCACCCTTGTGTAATACTCTTTCACACTCTCAGATTCTCTCATCTCCAGATTTTCAAAGCCCTTTCTCAGCTTCTGCATCAAAGACTTTTTCACCCAATCATTTCCACCAAACTTTCTCTTCATTGACTCCCAAATGATCTTGGAGGTTCTCCTGTCCAAGATATGCTCGAACGTCACCCTATCAATGGATTGATAGAGATAGTGCTTCACCTTGTGGTCATTTTTCTTGACTTCTTCCAGCTGTTGTGTCTGCTCTTCCGTGAGCACCGTTGATGATGATGACTCCTCAAAACCAGTCTCAATCATACTCCACAGCCCCTTCGATCTGAAGAAGTTCTCCATGACCTTGCTCCAGTGATCCCAATGCCCATTGAATTGGGGCAACTTCAATTTCTCATCTCCCATTTTCACTCACGTGTTTTCGAAGCTACAGCTTCTTCTCTCTCAGTTTTCACACACTAACAGAGCTCTGATACCAATTTGTAATAGTAAAATAGCTCGTTGCTGAAAACGTACTTCATTTATAGGAAATACATGGCTATAAATAGCCTTACAAAGCAAGAAACAAACATGCAAACGAAACTTACGCTAGTGAAAACAGAGCAACATATGTGAGCCTTATTACTCGGTCCCATTATAGACACTAATACCAACAAACAAAGACTAAATCAAACTTTCAAATCTAATGACTCTAAAGCTCTTATTTAATCCAATGGCTACGTACCTTCACTTCATGATCCATTTTCTCCAACAAATATGTCGTTCGACACTCCATGGTGTATCAATATATACCAGTGGAAAAATGTGGGTAATTTTGTTTGTTCATATATCCATTTTTTTCTCTATTTTTGTTCGACTTCAAAAACTCTTTAATGTTCCAAAATCACCGAGGTCATGCAATAACTTCTAAATAATCAAAAATATTCTAAAAACATTTGAAAGATTTGATAAAACAGCGCATATCATAATTTGAAATTTAGTAAAAACTATAATAAATCAAGTTTAGTTTTGAGTTGTCGAAGATAAAAGAAACAAAAATACTGTAATGTATTCCATTAAACCAAAATAACATATCGAAGGTTTTGTATGATAAAATTTGTAGATTAATGGTTAAATTTGTTATATAAATAGTTCTGGGATTTAAAATGTGGGTTACCTTTGATGAATTTTTACGCGATTAAAAAAGAAGAATTAAGAATTATGAAAAGTAGTGGAAGCCAAAAAGAATAAAATAAAAATGGGAGGGGCGAATCGGGTATTCAACGGCACAGTAATGACATTATTCAGTCACGACACAAAACGACAACTTAACTTTAGTCAGAGATATTTGGAAAGAAGAAGAAGAAATAAACTGACCGGCGCTTTCTCTCTTCATCTCTTTGTCTTCCCGCAGCCTTTTTGCCTTTTTCTCTCATCACCACCACGAGGATCATCTTTCCTCTTCTTCATCAATCATCTTCCATAATTATATTTACAAAAGAAAAAAGCTTTTCTTCTTTTCTTCTTGAGTTCTATATTCCGTTTTCTTTCTTTCTCCTCCTTCCTCCATTGATGTTTGTGTTGGTGAGAGATCTTCTTTACCATTCTTTCTTATCTTCGTGCTTTGTCTTATTACTACTGTTTGATTACTTTATTCTTTTGTTGAATTTTAGTTTCTTAAAGCTTATCAGAGATTAATCTTTAAAGTCCGGTTTTTTTTTGTGTGTGTCTGAGTGAGAATTACGAAAGTTCTGTAATTAATATTTCATGGGTTTTTGCTCTTTTTGGTTTTTGTACTTTTTTCTTGTAAATTCACCTTCCGATCTAGTTTAAGGATCCTAAAGTTTCAGACTTGACTGTGTTTGAACATATGGATCTAAAATTCAGTTCTTTATTTGATTCTAATTGCTACTCAAACACTTGAAAAAGGTTAAACGAAATTGCATATGATCTAATTGCTTATAGAATGGATACCCATCACTGTCTTATATACGTAATTGGGAA
>OVBB01000339.1:0-27498 GCA_900406415.1 Isatis lusitanica
TAAAGCCACAACATGATTGGTAAAAATTAGTAAAATTTTCTGTAGAAAAAAATAAAGCTACATCATGATTGGTTGAGTATTAATGTTTTAAAGCTAAAGAAGGTTGTAGGAGGAAGATACAGCCCAACCAATCACCCACCTAGTCTTTTCGAATTGTCGAGTTTTAGCAAATCTACCTAATCAAAGAACCAATATACAAAAACCTTAGTCAATTTGATTAATCAATCAAAGGTATATGTAGTTTAATGAGACACATGTTCATTATTACTCTGCATCAAAAATCACGATCACCAAAATCATCCAAAGTATTCTATTAAATTCACTCAAATATATTATGATTGGTTAATTTTGTTGATAATGCATTAATGTAGCTACATATATATATATATAACCTTAAATAATTATGTTCATAGTCTATATAACATGGTGCAATGCAAACTGCAAAGTATTTGACGTAGGGACAGTTTTAGGATGGAAGCGACGACTAGGGTTCTCGATCTGGGGGATCAGGATGCTACGATGGAAGAAGTTAGGGGGAAAGATAAGCCACCGGGGGATCCACCGGACAAGCCAAAATCATGGGCGAGTAGGGTTTCGAGTAGTAGGGCGTGTGGTATGGTGGCACCGGAGGAGGCGATTGATCCGAGCTTTATAATGGAAAGGCTGCACCTGGAGTTTCCGAATGGTGAGGATGGAGAACCGGAGATTACCATTAATGACGAGGTGCTTCTCGCAATGAACAGTCTGTGGAAGAACTGTATGATTGTCAAGGTGTTGGGAGTGAATACTTCTCTTGCAGTGTTGAATCGGAAACTCCATGAGATGTGGAAACCAATTGGTGCTTTACACGTTATGGACTTGCCAAGGCAGTTTTACATGGTTCGTTTCGAGAGGGAGGAGGAATACTTGTTGGCGTTAACGGGTGGCCCTTGGAGGATGTTTGGTAGTTACTTGATGGTGGAAGCTTGGTCTCCGGGTTTTGATCCTTCAAGAGATGACATCACGACGACTCCTGTGTGGGTGCGTATATCGAGCTTACCGGTTAACATGTATCATCAAACTATTTTAATGGGGATCGCGAAGGGTTTAGGAGAACCTATTAAGGTCGATGCTACTACTCTAAACTTTGAACGAGCGAGATTTGCGAGGATCTGTGTGGCGATCAACCTCAAGAAGCCATTGAAAGGTTCTTTGTTGATCAATGGCGATCGTTACTATGTTTCTTATGAGGGCATCTCGAGCATTTGTTCTCATTGTGGAATGATTGGACATTTAGTTCATAACTGTCCGTCAGGGGTTGGGAAACGCAATTCAGTCATTGGCCCGAAGCAGGACGTCGTGGTTGTTACGAAGGAGGGATCTCAGGGGACCCATGATAAGGAAGGTTTTACTCAGGTTAAAAAATTGACACGCCGTAAGTCAGGGTCGTCGGAGTCAACTTCAGTGGAGCATACGGTGGTTCCCGATATGGAAGGTGAAGGAAGTAAAAAAGGAACCCAGAATCGTGATTTACGGAAGCGTTCTGATTTGGGAAATATTCCCATAACAAATAGATTTGGAAACCTCGCAGAGGTAACAGAATCTCCGAGAATCAGGGAGGATTTACTTGGAGCTGGTACCGGGAAAGAGAACGTGGTCCCTATATCCATTAATGCGAATACGAAAGGAAAGAATATCGATCTCAATGAGCAAGTGGTGTTTGAGGCGGGAAAGGGTACTAAGGTTCCCATGTTTAAAAATAAAAGTTCTTTCCACCATACCGGAAAAGAGAAAGGCCCAGATTTAAATGGGTTGAAGCCCAAACACTTAAAAGTCTCTGGTCCAGCACGAGGTTTGGTGTTTGGTTCGTCGAAGGTTTCTAATGACTTTTCGAGTACTGGGAAAAGACTTCGGGTAGAGTCAAGGACGGAAGGTAGACCGGGAGGTTGCTTTTCGGTGGCGGGTTTGGAGACACATGGAAAGCCAGCTAAAGCGAGTGGTACTAATGTCGCGGAAAGTCCACAGATGGAGACGATGGAGTCGATGGAGGCTGAGACGAGTTTGGAGATGGTTATTTATGATACATCGCCGGCCGGTGCGTCGATAGAGTCGTCGTGTTAACAGTTTTCCCCGGTAGTTCAGTTTCGTTTTTCTGATTCGAGTTTGATGGATTGTTTATTTTGGAATTGCCGGGGGGCAAATAAACCCAAATTTAGAAGATCCATTCGGTATATCTTAAAGAAACATAAGTCTGACGTTTTGGCTTTGTTTGAAACTCATGCGAGTGGAGAAAATGCTCTGAAGATTTGTCAGAGTCTTGGTTTTGATCATCACTTTAGAGTTGACGCTGTGGGTCAGAGTGGTGGAATTTGGTTCTTATGGAGATCTCAGGTCGGCAACATTACTATTGTGGAATCTGCGGATCAGTATGTTCATGCGAGGGTGGAGAATGGTGCGGAAACATTACACGTTATTGCAGTGTATGCGGCTCCTTCGGTAACTAGAAGGAGTGGTCTGTGGGAAAATCTGAAGCGTATGGTTACGAATATTCAGGATCCGATCTTAGTGGGTGGTGACTTTAATACAATTCTGCGGCTTGATGAAAGAACTGGGGGAAATGGCAGACTTTCTCCGGACTCCCTAGCGTTTGGTAGTTGGATAAGTGAGTCTGCTCTGGTGGATATGGGTTTCCGAGGTAGTTCGTTTACTTGGAAGAGAGGGAAAGAAGAAAGACACTTTGTGGCTAAAAGATTGGACAGAATTATGTGCTCAGCTCAAGCCCGTTTGAAGTGGCAAGAGGCTGTGGTGACGCACTTACCGTTTCTTGCTTCAGACCATGCTCCTCTATATGTGCAATTGGAGCCAAAGAGAAAGGGTAACCCAAAACGACGTCCTTTCAGGTTCGAAGCCGCATGGCTAAAACACGAGGGTTTCAAGGAACTGTTAAGCTCATCATGGAATGGGGATGTGTCTACTCCGGATGCTCTGTTTGCTCTACAAACGAAACTTAGGAAGTGGAACCGAGAGGTTTTTGGGGATATTCAGCGTCGGAAGGAGACTTTAAATTCAGAAATTCAAACTGTCCAAGAGGAATTGGAACGAGCTCCCACTGATGGCCTCCTGGATAGGGAAGCTGTGATCTTGAAAGAACTCGACGAGATTTTGGAGCAAGAAGAAATCTTTTGGTACCAAAAATCTCGGGAAAAATGGATAGTGTTGGGAGATCGAAACACTAATTACTATCACACGTCCACGATTGTTAGGAGGAAACGCAATCGGATCGATATGTTAAAAAATGATGAAGGAAGGTGGGTGGAACAGACGGAGGAGCTCGAAGCGTTAGCAGTCGAGTATTATAAAAGATTATACTCGACTCTTGATATTGACATGAACACTGAGTCACTTCCCCGAGATGGGTTTGCAGGAATTACGAGGGCAGAGTTGAGAGATTTACAGCGACCGTATACAACTACTGAGGTTGAAACTGCAGTTCGTTCCATGGGGAGATTTAAAGCACCTGGGCCAGATGGCTTTCAGCCGGTTTTTTACCATGACTGCTGGGATGTGGTGGGCGATTCGGTTAATCGTTTGGTTCTGAAGTTTTTTGAAACTGGGGTGCTGCCAGAAGGTTTAAACGATGCCATTGTTGTTCTTTTACCGAAGGTAGCTGCTCCGGAGAAAATCATGCAATTCCGCCCGATCAGTTTATGTAATGTTCTTTTCAAGACGATCACTAAGGCGATGGTGTTACGGTTGAAGAAAGTTATGCCCCAACTTATTGGACCTGCGCAGGCTAGTTTTATCCCGGGTCGTCTTAGCACTGATAATATCGTGGTAGTGCAGGAAGCAGTTCACTCTATGAGAAGAAAGAAAGGGAGGAAAGGGTGGATGTTATTGAAGTTAGATCTTGAGAAGGCTTATGATCGAATTCGTTGGGACTTTCTAGAAGATACGCTTTATGCTGCGAGACTTCCGGAGGAATGGATCCGTTGGATCATGAAGTGTGTAGTGGATCCAGGGATGAGTTTACTTTGGAATGGTGAGAGAACTGTTTCTTTTAAGCCTCAGTGTGGTCTGCGTCAAGGAGATCCATTGTCCCCGTATCTTTTTGTTCTGTGCTTGGAACGGTTGTGCCATCAAATTGATTTAGCGACAGCTGCTAAAGAGTGGAAGCCAATCAGTATTTCTAGAGGGGGACCTAAGTTGTCGCATGTCTGCTTTGCGGACGACCTTATTTTATTTGCTGAGGCGTCTAGAACTCAGATCCGAGTGATAAGAAAAGTCCTTGAGAAATTCTGTGGAGCATCAGGGCAAAAGGTCAGTTTAGAAAAATCTATTATTTTCTTTTCTAAGAATGTTAGCAGGGACTTGGCAACGGTGATAAGTCAGGAAAGTGGAATCCGTTGGACACATGAGTTAGGTAAATACTTGGGAATGCCTATCTTGCAGAAGAGAATAAACAAAGAAACTTTTGGTGAGGTGATTGAGAAAGTCTCGTCCCGTCTAGCTGGGTGGAAAGGACGATTTTTGAGCCTAGCAGGGCGAATAACTCTAACTAAGTCTGTGCTTTCTTCAATTCCTGTCCATACCATGAGTTCTATTTGTTTGCCAGCCTCAACTTTGGAGCAGTTGGATAAGATCTCTAGAGCTTTCATTTGGGGGAGTACTGCAGAAAAAAGAAAACTTCATCTTCTCTCATGGGATAAGGTTTGTCAACCTAAGAAAGAGGGAGGATTGGGAATTAGAAAGGCTAAGGAGATGAACGTGGCTTTAGTGGCGAAGTTGGGATGGAGAATGTTGCAGAACCGGACAAGTCTGTGGGCTTCTGTGATGTGCAGCAAATATGGAGTTGGAGACATTCGTGATTCTTCATGGTTGCGAGCTAAAAGTTCTTGGTCTCCACTTTGGCGAGGTTTAATTCGCGGGTTACAGGAAGTGGTGATTCCGGGGATGAGCTGGGTGCTTGGTGATGGGAGTCAGATAAGGTTCTGGCATGATAAATGGCTGATTAGGGATCCGTTGTCTGTGGTGTCGATAAGCGATATCCCCGGAAATTGTATTGATCTCAAAGTTCGTGATATGTGGAGGAATGGAGTGGGATGGCTCCTTCAGAAAATCGAGCCTTATGTGACACGGGACATACGTTTGCAGCTGGGTTCGGTGGTTTTAGACGAAGTAACAGGTGCTCAAGATCGAATATCATGGGGAGAGAATCAAGATGGGACTTTTTCGGTCAAATCGGCGTATATGTTTATCACTCGGAATGGTGAGCCAAGACAGAACATGGCTGGACTGTATAACCGAATTTGGACTGTGACAGCTCCGGAGAGAATCCGGATCTTCATATGGCTTGTCGCAAATAATGCTATCATGACAAATCTCCAAAGAAGAAGGAGACACTTGACGTTTGACGGGACCTGTGCGTTGTGCAAAGGGGGCGAAGAGAGTACTCTCCATGTTCTTCGTGACTGTCCGGCATCTAAGGGTTTGTGGCTTCGTCTGGTCACTCCGAGTAAGCACCAGGATTTTTTCACGATGCCGTTATTACAGTGGCTGTTTACGAACTTGGCAGGAGGAGATACAGGACAAGAGTATGCTTGGGCTACCTTGTTTGTATTGGTAATCTGGTGGTGTTGGAAGTGGCGTTGTGGTTATGTATTTGGGGAGGTGGGGCGGTGTAGAGATCGAGTGCGCTTTCTTAAGGATCAAGCTCGTCAAGTCTACTCTGCTCACTCGAACTTGCGTGTTCCGTTGGCTGGGGGAGTAAGAGCTGAGAGACGCATCAGCTGGGAACCGCCTCGCTCGAATTGGTTTAAGCTTAATACTGATGGAGCTTCTAGGGGAAACCCAGGTCTTGCTTCTGCGGGTGGAGTCGTTCGGGATGGAGATGGGAATTGGGTCTGTGGCTTTGCTTTAAACATTGGTATGTATTCAGCTCCTCTTGCGGAACTCTGGGGGGTTTATTACGGTCTCGCTTTTGCTTGGGATAGGAGGATCGGGCAGCTGGAGGTTGAGATTGATTCAGAGTTGGTGGTGGGATTTCTCACGAAAGGGATTTGCGATACTCATCCCCTTTCTTTCCTAGTACGTTTGTGCTATGGCTTTTTATCGAAGGACTGGAGGGTCCGTATTAGTCACACCTATAGGGAAGCTAATCGTCTTGCGGACGGATTGGCCAACTATGCTTTTGATTTATCGTTAGGCTTGCATTTTTATGATTCTGTTCCAGATTGTGCTGTTTCTCTGTTAAGAGAGGATTTGGAGGGACGCGAATTTTTTCGTAATGTCCTTGTGTAATTTTTTTCATTAGTTTTTTAATAAATATCCGGGGGCACTAACCCGAACTTTCTACCCAAAAAAAAAAAAACTGCAAAGTAATATAAACTTAAAACGATTAATATGCATGTTCATCTCACATACTTTCTTTGCGATAAATTCTCACATAGTTCTGCCATGTATACATAATCTTTATCAGGTCTGATCTTTATGCATAGAGCTTTCAAATGAGAATACGGATTACACACATTAATTAAGACCATATGTAATTGTGACTCAGGTTCACAACGTTATCCAACTTCTTAATATGATTTTTATTTATGTAGAGATTTTTCTAACAGCTATTTAGGATTTAGAATATGAGTATTTTCTAACTCTCCCTACAATTTAATGAATTGTTCTTTTCACTAGACATGGAATTATTATAAAAAGGTTTGAGAAAATTCCATGGCAAAAAAAAAGAGCTCACATAATTCCAATTGCACTTGGTTTTTTTCGAGGTTGGTTTACGAACTAATTGTAAAATAACACAAATACATAATATTATATATATATATAATTACTTGCTTGCCCTTAGTTGCACGCATGATCTATCTTGTCCTCACGTCTTTTTGTCCTCACAATAATATGGTTATTTGTCAATGCATATGAATATGTTGTCCCTACTTTTTTCCCCCCTTTCTTTCACACAATATGTTTAGATCATTTGTGTATATCATATGAAGAGTCGAGAAATCCACTTAGAAATAAGCAGATGAAAAGAGAGAAAACATATGCTTTCTTTCAAAAGCCAAAAACATATGAAATGTTAAGAGTTACTCAGCTTCTCACAAACTTTTTATTTATTGACCTATGTAAAGAATTAACTGCCCTTTTAAAAAACGTCCATATGTTATCTTATCATACTAGAATGTATGAATGTATGTGGACATAATAGCCAGTTAGATACAAGAATTTCATTGAACTAATTTTTTATATGTAGCACCGGTCTATATATCTTCACACACACAAATTGTTGAAAACAAACTATGGGTGTCCGACAACTGTTAGAGCATGATTATAGGCAGTTTCTAACACAAAGTTCTTAAAATTACTTATATATATGTATATGTTTATATTATTGTATAATAAAAAGTTTCTTAAATTTGAAGAATCCAATCAAAATATTTCTTATTTAAGAGATATTTGTGTTGGGTTTTTCAAATATAAGAAACTCTTTATTAAACAATAATATAAACATATACATATACATAAAAGTTATTTTAAGAATCCTAGGTTAAATGGCGATAGTCAAGATCACCAATATATTTAGTTCATCGAATAGAAGATGAATAACACAAAAAGGAATACAAAATAAGAGTCAAACAAAAAATTGTATGTTTACCGCGCGCTCACTTCAATATATATTGTTCACATATATATAGTTGGATACACAACTTTGATCTAGTTTAACAACATTATAATCTCCAATTAACCAACATTAAAAAAATGTTAATACCTCCACTTCAAATCTAAATCAATTGAGGAAAAATATGGACTTAAAAATTGATACTGTTAATCGACGTTTTAAGAACAGAAAGTAATGGGCTTGTATAAGCAAATCTGCAAACGGTTGATTTCTAAGTTTGTAACATGCATAATTTCGAGAAAAGTAATTAAGCTCTTCATGGAATTGATCATTTTTACGATAGAGTTTGGATCCTATTTATAATGATAAAATTTTCTCTTTTTTCCTAATATTATGGTTTCTCCAAAGCTCTTTCATTTTGAGCCTCTACATAAAAACCAATTTTAATTTCTTTCGATCTTTGGCCATGTACTAGAATCTCCTTGACTTTTTGACATCTAGCTAGCGAATTTGTGCGTGTAGAGCTTTTGATAATCATATTTACGTATCTTTATCTCCTGCCAATAATTTTTTTGTCTTTTTCATACTTTTTTTCGTCGACTCTCTCCATCAATTCTTAGGGTTTCATTTTGGAAACTATAGGTGTACAACTCTCTCGGGAGTGATATTTGTGTCCTTATACTTCCTTTTGTCACTTCTGGTCATACCCTGGCTTGTTTATCTGAACAATAAAAGGAAGTATAAGGACTTAAGCTACTAGACGATGCCGGAAAGTGGGCATGAGAAGGTCTTATTAAAAAGATTAGGACTTGAAAATCTTGACGTGTATGACTCACTGATGAGTCTCTCTTTGTCCAACGCTTCGCAGGACATGAATTTGAGACCTAAAGATGCATGCCTTCATTGTTTTCTGACTCGAATATCCTTATCTCTGCAAATTGTTTTATTAGTAAACCTAAAACACTTATAGTATAAGTCTTATACTGAGATATTATAGCAACCAAGAATCTTTTTGTATAAACTCTTCCGATGAACAAGTACTAGTATATGTTTTCAAATGACTTCAAATATATCTTGAAAATTTTAACATTTTACCCCAAAAAAAAAAAATATATATATATATACCTTGAAAAGGTGGGACCACGAAAGTCAACAATATTGGTAATCATATATGAAATGCAGCTTTTGGTAAACTGTTGTGTAGTAAATAATACCTTGTAAAGGAAGATATCTTTCACGTAAAAACAAAGTGGTTCTGATCAGACTCTGGGCGAGGGGTTGTGTGAAGATCCAATTAGAACTATGGATGTACCAGCTAATCCTCTGTTTTCCTCTATTTAAGAATTCGCAGACTGAGCCAACACATTCACGAAACGAGGGACTCACATCTTTTGTTGAGAAGAGCGAGAGGAGCAGGTGATATCGTGAGTTCTTGTCTCTAGTTTCAGACAAGCAAATCTGGGAGATCAGTAAGAAGGTGAAGAAAGAGGGTGGCTTGAAGCTCCTAGGCGCGTGTGAATCACAGTGATTGAGAAACCCTTTTAGTGTGGAGGGTCTTGGGTTGTAAATTGTAATATCTGAAGCTAAAAAGACATGCTGTTCTTGGTTAATATCTTCCTAGCAAGTGTAGTTTTTTGTGTCTTCATGGATTTCTTGGAACTGGTGAAGAATGGATCCCCATTAAATGAAGGGTATCTCTGGATCTGCAAGATGAATTGCCCTTGATATTCCTGGTCATGAGGGTACAAAGTCATGTTAGTGAGACGCCACTTGGGAGAAAGAATTGCACTGTACATGGCTTTGAGGTGGGTTCTCATCGTCTGAATATTTCAGCATTGTTATATTAATGTGTATATTTGGATGCTGTTCTAATAAATAGATCGAAGGAGCTGTTGTGGTATCGAGGAGCCAGTGCCAAGGAAAGTTCCAAGTGCAATAGTAACCTTTCTGGAGAAGTGGTACAATGGAGGCTTGTGGAAAAGGTGACTTTTTTGTAATTTGATGATATCGTTATCACTAATCAGGACTTGAATTCATACTCATACGAGTTGAGTTATGCAATGAGTAGCTTGACAAGTCATCCCAATTTTAGAAAAATAGTTGCAAGCCGCTTGATACATGATCATGTCCTTAAGTATTATCTTTGGAACTTTTATTTTCTTATTCAAAAAGCGATGAACGTTGGTGATGATGATGTTATATGTCCTTTGAAAAAATACACGTCATTGTGGGAAGAGTTGGTGGATTGTGTGATACAAATGTCGAGAAAGACGTCAAATTCAAGCAAATTGCTACTAGAATGTACCGAAAGAGCGAAAACATCTTTGAAACGGTTGAAACTGTGTCGCTAGTTTAATCACTAACAGATCCCAAGAAATTTCGAATCTCTGAGACCAAGTTCGCTCAGATTCCCAATATAGCCATTTCCGTAAAGTTCAATGAATCCTTGGTCATCCGTCTCTTTCAGTTCAAGAGAAAGGCCCTACTCACTAGAACGCCGTCGTTTCCATCCAAGATAAACACTGTCGTTTCCTTGCTACAAAAACGATGTCGTGTTGCTCGCTCTAAACGACATCATTTCAGCACTAATCAATACGGCGCCATTTCAGTTAAACAACGTCGTTTCATGGCATAACCAAACGACATGGTTTTGCCTCCAAACTTAAACGACACCGTTGGGACTAATAAGTGAACCGACGTAGTTTTGTTGAAACAGGCTTAACGACGTAGTTTCATTGAAACGAATAAAATGACGCAGTTTCAATTATCAGCAAAACGGCATGGTTTCATCTATCAGTAAGACGACGTAGTTTCCTCGCTAACTTAAACCGCATAGTTTAATCTATTAATGGAAGAGTTTATTAGTAAATTGGACACTTTCTAAGTTTTAATTTGGAAAGAGGACTCCTCCAAGTTTAAATTTGCGAATTGGACACATTTGTCAGTGTACGAAATTAGGTTGACCGTTTTGCCCATGTTACTTAGAGAGAGACATATACAGTTTTATGTTGGCGAGTGAGAGAGAAGGAGACAATTCCACTCTCGTGTTAGACGCGTGTGACGCATGTCTCCGGTTAAGGTTTTAAGTTTGTCGGTTGCTTTTGGATACTTTTATTGGGTATTTGGGCCTCATTTTGGAAAGCTTTAATATCCAGTGGAAGAGTAAAATATCAGAGTTGGTTTTGGCACAAAATTTTTGGTGATAACCTCGATTATTAGTGGAGGAGGTTTAAGGACGGTAAATAGGTAATTAGGACCCTACAAACTAGAGTTGCAAGTACAAGGAAGACATAGAGAAGATGGAAACCCTAGTTTCTTGTTCTCAGGTGGGAGCGATGGAGAAAGAAGCGGAAGAAGAGAAGAAAGGTAATTTCCGGTTTGTAATTTCTTGTCTCAGGCCGGTTTAGTAGGGGTAAATAAGTTGTGATTATATTTGTTGGGTGTGCAGGAGGTGTAATGGATGGTGATAGAAGCTGGACTGTACTGATGGTAGGGCAGTGGATAGTGTACACTATTGGGGTTTGGGACTTTAAGGTAGACAAATCTCGGTTGAGGAGGGCATTTAATTATAGCAACATTTCATCGGCAGACGAGATGAGGTTTAAAATTGCGAGTTTGTACGGACTAGATGCGACAGTGGTAAACACCGAAATGTCTTACTGGCTGAAGGATGCACTTGCTGAGTTGAATGGAAAAGGAAGTGCGCCAGTGGAGATAGTAAGCATAACAGACTTGAATACGTTCAAGTCGCTCTATAAAGATGACAACTTGATGAACATTTTCGTGACATTTAGAGAGATAATTGGAGACAAAATGCATATCTTAGGATCGAAAAAGGATACATTTACTGCAATTGATAGGGAAAGATCTTGAGAAAATACTTTGGGGGCTGGGAAGGTCACCAACGTTTGATTCTCAAGCTCAAAAAGAAGAAGAAAAAACACCCCAAAACAAGATAGTAACATTTGTCTTTACAACAATTAAAATCATGTGCAGAGACGTAATTCGAAGAGATAAACAAAAAGAGTCTTTGGATGGGCATCTTGATTAACGGAAAATAAAGGTCCTCTGCTCAGAACTGATAATTGCCTTTGCTGAAGCATGCCCAACGATCCTTTGCAGCTGCATGGGATCCAAATAACAACATATCACACTTACTGAAGAGAGCTAACTCTTATTCAGGACATATATATTTCAGAGTTAAAATGTCACAATCTGCAAGCAAAAAAGACTCAAGAGAAGAACCAGACTTCAACAAATATTCCTTGGTGATTCATCTCTAAGCTAATATATTATTACTCCTTAAATCTTTATTCCTAGTAAGTACTAAGTATATCCATGGAACCAAAAGAAATTATATGAGAATACATTGAGGACAGAAAAGGACTAGGTATGGCTCTCAAGTGTGTATAAACAAACATAACTAGATTGTAATGAGAAGAGTGTAATTACCCGGAACAGATCTAAAGGACACAAAAGCACAGTGGACTCCATGTAATGCGATTCTTCAATCATGTTCATTATCTGCATTTGAAGATTACAATGTATTAAAAAAAAAGATTACAATGTATGAGATCCTACTATCTTAATATTCCTGATAATTATGCCTTGTGTCGCAAGTGATATGATCTTACCTGAGGGTAAAACTCCTTCCGCTCCGGAAGAGAGTACATAATTAAGTTCTTTATGCCACGGATCTGAAACCGGAGAAGCCGAGGTTGATCAGAATAGTAATTGAACCATAGAACCTACTCAGAGAACAAGAAGAAGAAGAAAAAAACCTTGTATCTAAAATAGAAGTGTGCTCTCTCAGTGTAAAGCATGATCTTCTTGCTCCCTGCAAAGAACTCTTGTCGTGCCCTGGATTTAACCCTAGTACTTGCATATCTGAAAACGAGAGTTCACGATTCACTACCATCCCATGGAGCAAAGCCAGATAACAAGGAAACGGTAACTTCAAGGAAGAAAATGGTCTCACTCATTAACAATACAGAAAGAGGCTTTCTGCGACCTCAAAAACCTTCTAAGCTTGGACAACTCGACGTGAGAATTCATAAAGATCATCAGTCCTCCCTACAAACATGATTAAAAGTACGAAAATCAAGCTCCCAAATTAAACAATAAGGTCTTTTACACTGACCAACTCTAACGTTTGTTTTTGTATGACAACTTAAAAGTATGGACATCAAAATAGTCAAGCCTTTGAATGATGGGAGTACCTGAACAGAATCTTTAATCTTTGGGAATATCTGTACCAAAAAAGAAGAACAGAATCACCAAATATTGTATTTAGCTATAAACATAAAACAATAAATAAATAAAGCATAATCTGTGTTGTTTATCGATGAAAATGCAAGTTACTAAACAGATCAAAACTAGAGACCTTTTTGGTGAAATGTTCAAAACGTGCATTGTCAACTTCGGGCATGGAGCCTGCTTCAAATTTTACATAAACCTGCAACAAAGACAAAAAGAGATAAGATGTCTAGAATTTTCATGTGTTACGCAAGATGAGATTATACCTGGTTGACATTGCTCAACACTTCACTAAGAACACCTTTGTATTTACACTCCAGCTTCATCTGCATTGATTCAAATAAAAGTGTGAAATCTTGATCTGGAGAAGACATAATATATAGTCCAATTCAAATCACAGTAATAGTCTCTAATATTTGCATGTAATATATAGAGGTAATCTGCTATATATATATATATAAAATAGAATTCTCACGCCCACCTTTCCTTTATAGTTCACGCACAGGTGACTGAATAGAGAATTGATCTCTGAAATGAAATATTCTTCGGGTTAGTACAAGTTTACCATAATCAAGGGTTATGCAAATATAACAAAAATGATGAAGAAGAAGAAAAAGGCATTGAGCAGAACAACACCTGGTGTTAAATAAGAACTTAGAATTATTGACTGCCGATAGAACCGTGCATGTCCATCAAGATACCTAAAACATAAGACAAAACTTTACTGAGAGATTCTAACGTATTAGAGAGCAAAGAAACTTGAAGTTTAGAAGAAGTACGTACAACTGTCGGATTCGCATTATATTGGTACCATGTAGATCTGATGTCATGTCATTTAATTTTTCGACGACTGTAGCAACGTGCGCCCAGTTCTGAAACATGATCACAAAGCATATTATAAAGAAAGACAAAATACTCACATCTTTGCAAAGTTTATAAATTCAACCCCCACAACGTACCTGCATAGACATTACGTCTGCATGATCGATAACCAAAACCTATCCACATGTAAAAAGAAAGAAACATTAAGTTCAATGAGGAGATGCAGAGTACAACTTCAAATATTCTTCAAGCAATGAAAAAACAAAATTACCTCGATGGAGGAGAGAAAATCAAGACCCAGTTGTTTGTTTTCTTCTGCTTTGCCCATGGCCTAGAAAGAGTAAAGTTGATAAGAGACTGAGTTAAAGAAGATTCACATTAACAAAAATCGTCATTCTTACAAAAAGATTGATATATAAGGGTACCTACCACAAGTAACCCGACAGGGGAAGCAATGATCATGTCCGAGGAATAGAAATCACCATACAGCTTAATGCTCTTCCTGGAATCGACAAAAGGGTTCAAGTCTCAGCCATGTTACAGAGGAAGCATGCACTGCCATGTTAAAGAGGAAGCAGCCTAAAGAAGATATATAACCTTGTATGCTTAATGCCTATCATAAAGGTATCATCATTGTTCCCATCACCAAGAAGGGCTTGCCAATCACGAGGTTTTGATGGCTTCCCATCATCTTCATCAGATTCTTCTTCACATCCAAACTCATCGTTGAACCGGACAAGGTTTTCCACATTAACCTGAAAACCAATGAATGATGTTTGAAGAGAACATAAGCAACTCAAGATAACATCAATGCAGACAAATCCTTTGCTAATAATCAAACTAGTAATAATCTGAGAGATGTCAAGTATCATTAAGTAAGGCAACACAGTCACAAAGCAGATGGCAACACTGAAATTTCATAAAAATTGTACATACCCTGTGAGCTTCTGGAGTTAGTTGTATGAGCCTATTAACAACGCGAAAGGCAATACTCCTCAATGGTAGTAGAATCAGTACCTGGATATACATACATATACAATAAACGTAAGACTAATTTTCAAATGCGAGCGACAACAGAATGTAAACACAAAGAGGTAGTCACCTTTGGACAAGTAAATCCTTTGTCCCGAAATCTATCATCACAAAGAGCTTCCTCATAAGAAAGCTTGGCAATTTTACTCTCATTCTTCTTGACAAGATCTCTAGATCTAAAAATGTGATTCAACTGCATAAGACAAACTATAACTTCAATAAATCGTGGAGATATATGCTAAGTAAGAATGAAAAGCAAGAAACAGAACCCTCAAAAAAAATATCTTAGAAATTAAAAGGAATACAAGTTTGCACACATACAGAATGCATAAGGTATGCGTCCATGTGACTTGAGTCTTCTCCACGGCCTCTATTGTAAAAGGGTGTCTTGTTAGACTGCAAAATATCCATATAGCTGTTGCCTAGAAAATCAAATGACATAGTCAAAATCTTTTTTTTTTAAAAAAAAGAAAAGAACATGACCAAGATACAGTACAAAAGGATTCAGAAAAAGGGTGATTCCAAGAAACCGATACGTACAAATGGAGAAGAATCTTCTCCTTGTAGAAGAGTCAAAATCTTCTCCTCCAATTTTCTCGTACAATTGAAGCCAGTGCTTAAATAACTTAGGCTTGATGCCGTAAGTTGCATCACTCTGACCAAACTGCAAAGACAAGTTTTGTTTTGTGTTCTTTAGTGATACTAGTAACTCCTAATTAGTTTTGGAAGTATTTTCTCTGTTAGAGACGGTTATAAGAACACATACATGAAGAAAATTTGGTCTTGTTCCTTTCCAGGTACAATGTGGCATGCCAATGGCAGGTTCTTCCCATTTAAACTTCCAGTTGCCTTGTGTTAAAGCTTCTACTTGTTCACTTGATAATTTGTGACTAAGGTGCTCACTAAAAGCACAAGTAGATGAAGAAGCAACTAGAGAAGAGTGGCCATCGTTGGTACTCAACTCATTATCCTCGTCCGTTTCAGAACACTCGGAATAATCTTCCTCGCTCTGATTATCATCATTCTTCTCCTGCTCTGTGTTCCTACTCAGACCTCCGAGACTTTCCTGATCAGGCCCTTTAGTAAAGACAAGAGAAAAGACAAGTTGAGTACTTGTAAGAATACTTGTAAACAAAAGGACCCGAGATGAGCAACTACAGAAGTATGCTAAGTCTCAGCATATGTGAGCATAAAGGAGAAGATAAGGAAAAACTTACCTTGAATCTCATCATCCTCTCCATCTGTAGAACTCTGATGCTCAGACCCACTGTTTTCCTCATCTTCATCTCCTTCTGTGTCGCTTTTACCTTCCTCCTCTCTCTGCCTGTCAAAAGACTTGGAAACTCAGATTTAGTATCTCCCTCGAAGCAATGTAATATACCTTAAACACAAGTGACAGTATATAGAGAGACGCACCTTCTTCTGTTCATATCAGCAACAAGCTTGTTAGATGAACCGAGAGTTGCTAGCAAATCATCGTACGTTGTCGTTTCTTTGTAAACCATTGCCACAGATTCGTCTTCAACAGAGTCTCCTTCAAAAGAGAGTTTATCAAAATCTAAAAACAATTGCAGAAATTAACGAAAGATGTAAGATAGCTACCTAGAAGATCCTCTGTTGGAGTATTGGAAGAAAAACGCTGACACTTGTTCGTAACCCGCTTCCTATCGATCTTCTCCTGTGGCCTGTGCCTCTTCAACACTACTCCAGTAAAGTTTGGAGCCATCGATGGAAGCTAAAGTGAGAGAAAGAGAGATTAATTAGGGACTAGTTCTCTGATCTCTCACACCAAAATTAGGGTTTTTAGCTTTCAAATCCTTCCCGAATTAATATATACTCATCTTTCGTTTGGTTTTTTTTTCCCTCCCGATCATATAAAGTACAAATAAGAAACAAAAAATACCTTTCTCCTATGTATTAAGTACAAAAAAGGAAAAATAATTAAAAAAAATGGTAATTGTAAAATACTGTATAAAATTTATAAATCAATACGCGATAAATTAATAAATTTATTTAGTTCCAAAGTTGAGATAACTAAAACTATGACACAATATTGATAAAATAATAAGATATTAAATTTAAGAAAAATCTTTGATAAATATATGATTAATTAAAATTAAAAATAAAATATTATATTGCTTATTTTTTCTTGTTCATCTTTAAGGTTTTTAATATTTTTCGAATATTTTGTGTTATTAAATTACATCTAAAAATGTGACAATAATAGTATTTATCAAAAGAACAAAAGTGATAGCTGTAGACAAGTATAAAGCGGCTGATTTTGCTGAAGCCAAAGAACTTGAAAAATCAAGTTAAGCAGTTAAAGAAGAATCAGCGAAGATGGATGGATCAGATATATAACTCGTGCTTTCGATTAAACTGTGAGTCTTGAATTAGGTAAGCCTGCTCCTGAAGATTGCTTGGAGCTTCTCATTTGCTTACAGGTTAAGGATTCTCAAGAAGGTAAGTCTGCTTCTCAAGTTTGTCACTGGAGAACGCGTTCAAGAAACCAGAGGATGAGGCTGTTGATACTGTTGTGGAAACTATGAACAATAATGTTTGCAATTTGATGATGATGAAGCAATGAAAATATCTTGGAAGATGAGCATTGCAATCTCTCCAGAACACAATATGTTGCGCAAAGACAAGGCATCCATATATTGAATTGGGAACGTTGATCTATATATATATTGACTTTCTATGGATACATATATATTATGATATTATTGCCATGTCCATTATCATACTTGTCTAGTTTCACTGTTTAAGTCTCATATAAGCTTCACATGGGTCCATATAAAGACCACATTCACATGGATGTTGTTACACCTCGGGACCAGAAGCGAACAGAGGTATAAGACCACGCAATACTTGAGCTGATAAATGGTGAGCCTCAAAGATCTCTCCATCCAAGTTCCACACACTCTCCGCTTCCCCAATCGAAGTAAACGTGAAAGCTCGTGTCTGCATATCCCCAATACATTTCACTAGAGATGATCAGAAACAGACATGGGAATCTGAAAATGAATTTGTCTTCAAATTAAACAAACCTTATGATACTCCACAAACTCAAAGTTTAAAGGTTCCCCGCCTCTTTTCGCAAGCTCAGTGAGGTGCCTGAGAACATAAAGAAATCCGAAAGGAAAAGACCATTGTCATACACCAAGTATTTTGCTATATTATTCTTGCAGCTAAACGTATGAAGAACATGTTCAAGTGTACCACTGCTATTCCACCAAAGTGCGCGTATCTATTAAGACAATGGACTATGTATACGAAGAAGAAGAAGACAAGGCTTTACCATAAGTACTTGGGACGAGAACAATCTTTGATGAGTATGAGATGAAGGAAACCGTCTGAGAGGTGTGCATCAACGACAAGACCATCAGGTGCTCTTTCATTTCGGTTTGACATCACTGCAGCACCTATACTAAGAAACCGCCCTCTCGTTCGACACCATCTTGTTTTTTCTGGACACGAGTTAGGTGTTGTGCGTATAATATTCCCATCCTCCGCCTTACTGTTACAAATGCTGCATTTTGCACGACATAATATTTTCTCTGATCTTGTTGTATTTCGAAATGGCCATGTCTTACTCCGCGTGTGTGGTGAAGCTTTACCGTTCTCTGGTTCGGCTTCTTCAAACATCACCTCTGCCTCATATGATCTTGCATTGACATATAAACCAACAACTCAAACAACAGTGGAACAAACATTAACATAGTTCCACTAATGTTTAGCACGTCTTGGCAGTATAAATTGGCAAACATGCTAGTAAAGTACCTGTGCTTCAAGAATACTTTAGTTCCAACATAATCATAGCGTTTGGGACCCATCCAGCGATACTTTTCACTTTCTGAAATGACATCACCATAAAATCCGTATCTGAACTAATCAATTGTACAGAAACTCTGTTAGAGATCAGAGCCCTAAATGGTTAAAGATAGTTGAGGTAATTTATTATACAAACGAGAATACCACTAACAATAAGAAGCTAAGGTTGTAAGTGAAGGATGAAAGTTAGAGCTTCATGACATAACAGAATCTGTCATTTCTTATCACGGGAATGCAAAACATCTCACTAGAAAGGTTTAGTCATTACCCAGCAAATGAGGCTGCATAACGAATAAAAGGTTCAATCGTCGAGGTTGATGCCGTTTTCCACCGCACAACCTGCATTGCGTCAAGGAAGAGCTTTCTACCTAGAATGATATGCAGCGCAGATGTTATAGGATCACGAGCTCCTGTGGTGCTGTAACACGACAGTATAAACAGTAGTTTATAACTTCAAGCTTATTTTTACATTCCTGAATTTACGAGATCCACCAATTCTTTCAGAAGTTGTACGGTGAAGAAAAGGAGACTGAAAATGCATATCCAGTTGTTATTTTATTTGGTAATCAACTACATTTGATTGCTGATGCAAGTAAGACATCTTCCTATATATGGCGCAGGATAATCTTTGCTAGTGGGAGGATTACAATGACTATACGATGATAAGAAAAACCTACCATATAACTATTGCATCAGTTGAACCTGCCGGGATGAGGCCAAATCTAGGCCTTTCACCATTGAAGGGATGATCGGGATCTTCAATCCCTGCGAAGTTGTCAACAAAAAGGAACAACACAAACAGAAGTGAAAGAGATTTAATAAGAAAGGGGTAAAAGAATTGTCAACATTTACTAACGGAAGCAGGGAATGTGACTGAATGGCTTCCAAAAAACAAAAGCCACTAACCTTGACATGAGACATCGACTGTCCCTGTAGTTAAAGAGTAACACCCAGAGATTACAACTAGTTAAGACTCCCAGCACTTGAACAGAGAAAAGATAAGTTGATCAAATACATACTGAAATTCATGACCTCTTGAACTGAATCAGGAAGAAGAGGAAAGTGTTCCTTTTGGTCACTCTCGTGAACTGCATCTGCTGATTCTGGAACTGAGGAGCTACCTCTACTTTGGACAGAACTAAAGGAATCTGAAGGATTTGGTGGAAGAGGGACTTTGAGTCTCGACAAAAGATATCCGTTAAGGACTTCGTTGAAGAAACCATCTCCACCCTGAACGTAAATTGATTCTACAAGATATTAAATAATGACAATCGTTTAATAGAAACATAAATATGATCCACACAAGTAATCCCCACGAGGAATAATATGTGACAGATATCAGGAGTGGAAAAGCTTCATCAACTTTCACTAAACCATAACTTGACTCATTGTAAATTGAAAGTTATGTCACATCACAAAAAAAACTTAGCGAATCAATCTCTAAAATTATTGTCGAAAGGTCTACAACTTACAACAGCTATGATGCCATCATATGAATGGAGCTCTTTGTTTTGGATAGATGCCATTACATCAAATGCATGTCCTGCTCGTTCTGTTACAATCACCTGATTTCAATGGTCAATCGAGAATATTAAACAAAGGACTATAGCATGCACAGTGAGAAACTTTCTCTATGAGAGTTGTATGACAAGAAACTAGGCAATGTTGTAGTCTTGTAGACAACGAAAGTTTCATCTCAAATAGCAAAAATTGTGGAAGTCATGCTGCAATATCTACTAGAACAATATATACATTACGACACATTTTCTGCACATATAAATTATAGCTACAGAATAAAATAACAGAAAACTGATCTTGATAAACCACAATGAATCAAATACATTAAATGATAAATAACATTTCCCCTAAATGCTTTACCATAGCACAAAAACAATACTCCAAGAAGCAATATGCCTTTTTCCATCGAAGATTAACAACTCTCACAAAGATCATTCCCCTAGTGATGTGATAAAATATAAAAAAAAACAGACCTTCGTATTAACTTTAGCGCGAATGAAAATCTCGGACACAGTTTCCCAGATCTTGAGGCCGCTTGCTTTGCCACTTTTTGGATGGACGAATACCTAAAGAGGTTGCAAGCACTCCTGTCAAAGCATTCATAAGAATAGGAGCAACAAAGTGACAAAAGAAAAAAAAAAGATTTACCAATAGATTTCTCGGTCTTTCAACTTCCTTGATCAAAGAGAAATTTAACTGATCCATCCAGCTCTGGCACGTCTGCAAATCCATATGCCCAAAAGTGAAAGCCGCAAGTTTCCAAAGACAAGGCTCCTTTGGTGAACTTTGAAATCCGTGGACAGTGAACCGATACATCTACATGAAAACAGAACTCATTACACTGTAATCTCCAGAAGACGAAAAAACAAGAAAAGGGACAAAAAGAAAACCTCTTGAGTATTTAACAAGCGTTTCCGGAAACATTCTTTGGCATGTCCAAGGCCTAACTTTGGACTATGCACCAATCCATAGTTAGCAAACTCCACGGCGTAAATATCAGAGAGTTTGATCTCAGTTTCAATATTCTCCCAACTTCCAATTCCCAAACAAGTCGTTCCCTCCTGTACACGAAAATGGCTTTTTTTTAGCCACAAAAGGTCGTAACTTTCTCGTTGACTTTGCCTCACACAGCTCCAACATCAACACAAACATGTAAAAAAACGATAGATATGACGAAAATTTGGAAAGAGCATAAAGATTCAAGTCAATGAACACACACACAGTCATGTGATTAACCTGAGGAAGCATGAAGAACATATATACCATTACCGACAAATCTTACACAATCTGAAGAATCCAGACATTTCCAGGACAAACCATCTTGATTCCGACAAAGCAAAACTTGCCCGACATGATCCAAGAAAAAGCACTCGCTCATAACAGACAATTCACCGTCTTGCAAACCAGAAAAGCTTGAATCGTCATCCATTTTTACTCGAGCTAAATCAAATCGATATTGCTTTCAGCTATTGAGATTAAAAGTTCTTAAATTCCAATTTTGGTCGTAAGAACGTCAATGGTTTGAAAGATCGTCGTTATAACAAGGAAGATGCGACTACCTCTAGATCTGATTGGATAATTATGGGCTTTTTGCATACTTGGGCCTCTAAGACGGGCTTGTGGTGATCCCGATCTTCCTTTCTATCCAATTACATTGGTTATTTTGGTGTTTTTCAAATTGGTTATAGTGATTTCACAGCAAAATTGTCATGTTACAAATTAGTATTACAATCACTGAAGTCTGAATCACTTTACATTCGTCCAAATATTATATGTCAGCATAAACCCTGTTGAAGATATTGCAACTTTGACCCAAAAAAATTGAAATTGGAAAAATTTATTGAATCTGGCTTAAATAATAATTTAAAACATTGTTTACCCACTAACATTTTGTTACACAGTGTCGAAAACATTGAATCTAAAAGTCTATTTGATACATATATAAATCAAGTTGATGGATATTTTATAAAATAGCGACTAATATAAACCTAAAATATCTTTTTTCCTTTTTGATACTTTTCTGACTTATAAATTTATTATTATAAGAGAGTAGTGTATCTTTTAAAATAAAATTAGATGTCAGAAATTTTCTGTTAACTCAATAAAAATGTATATGAATTGTTCCAGATAAAAGCAGTGCATTAACATATGAGAAGATAACACCATTAGCTCAGTCAGAGGTTCCCGGTTTGCCAATGAGGCCAAAAAATGGTAAAAGCAGATGCGCAACTTCCTCCATACGAATTTGCTCCATGCCAATATCCCTAGTTTTAGTACATCACACCACTTACCAAAACTGTTAACGTAAGCACACACACTTAAACACAATGGTTTGTATGAGCCCTAATTCCACGTTTAATCCACAGCAAATCAAAGACAACAGCTTCTTGCATAGTCCACATGATCAAAATATGCAACACAGAGACGGTGAGCACAATCATTCTGCACCTAACTTATTAAAAAAAGCTTTCTATCAAAAAGTTATAATACTCGAGAGATGTATCAGGAACTAGATATGCTATGCAAAAAGTTTTCACGAACTAGATGTGATATGCTATGTCGACACGACAACACCACCAAAAGTTTCAAGTCCCAAATTGAAAAGGTACAGAAGTAAATTATTATCAGTAACATGAATCGCAACGGTATGAACTGGGAGCTTCCAGCCTGAATCTCTGCATATTTCACAACATCATAGCAAGGGTTAAGATGTGAGTCCCAAACTTCCAACAAGAAAGATGTAAGAAATCAGGGTACAAGAGCTCCAAGAAACATCACACCTGAAAAAAATTAAACAATAGGAAGAGAACAAAGTTTCATGTCAATACGCCGTATAATATAAGAGAGGCAAAATTTTGGAACCTATGTATGCTAGTGGCACTTTAGATCTTGTCAAATGGAATACTGAAAACAAAAGCGCCCCATATGGGACAGAAAAGACATTAGAGTTACTGAATAAATAAAAAAAGCAAAAAAAGTAGACTAAATATTTGATCATCCAACTCCCAAATTCTATGTTTTAGAAATCAATACCAGGACAGATGCTCCTTTAGCTGTGGGACTGCTCACAAACACAACAGTGACCAGATTATATGAGCTATAGCAATTAGTTTTCATCTTACAAAAACTATAAACAAAGATATACATAAGGAACATGCAAGGAGAAAAACTTTCCAAAAAAGGCAGTATCACACAACATGCTCGACTTGGTTCATCCTGCAAGTTGCAAGTCTAAAGAATGATGTACCAAAAAATTATTTTCTAAAACGTAGGAAAACTTTTGAGGAGAAAAAGTTTTATGATATGCTAAAGCCAAATGCAAATTCAGGGTGAGCAAACAAAAATTATCAAATGAGGACATCTTACCTCTCCGCTAGGGAGTTTCTCCTCAGAACACACATGCTACTTCATCTCAGCCATGAACTTCTCATACTCAGAATCTCCAACAGCTGATGGAGTCTCTGCAGGTGGCTGTACTGGAGGTTTGGGAGCCCAGGGTACGTTACCCATGCTCTGTGAATAGCCAACAGAGGGCGGCATAGGAGGATTAGGTGCCCAAGGTGCATTACCTAGACCTTGCGAGTGCTCAGATGTCGACACAGGAGGATTGCTGGCCCATGGCATGTTGTTACCCATGCTTTGGGTATGATCGGTAGACGAGGCCGGTGCTGGAGGTGGAGGTGGAACAGCATTGTAATAGGATGGATAGCTCATATATGGAGGCTGTCCAGGTAAACCTGAAACCGAACTACCATAGACATTTGGTGGCGTCGACGAAGCAGGAGCACCATTGTCTGCTTGTACCCCTGGTGGGAAGCTTTGCTGGCTTTCATTAGGAGCAGTGCCAGGTGGAGGTGCTTGTGTCACATGAGGAGGAGGAGGTGGTGGGTAGTGCATTCCATAAGGAGGCATATGTTGACTAGGTACAGAGTGGTAAGCACCAGGAGGAGGAGGCGGAGGAGCATATGGAGAATATGAAGGAACAGGAGGACCCCAAGGAACTGGAGCCGTTGAATAGGAAGGATTTGGCAGTTGCCCACCAGTGGCATACTGTTGTGAAGGATAGGCACCAGGCGGCTGGTTCGGAGGAGGATAAGACTGAGTTGGTGGCTGAGGTGCTGGGGGTCCAGGAGTCGGTGGCTGTTTACCAGCAATCCTGACAGCAAGTGATCTCCCTTCTAACCGATAACCATTCATTGCCTGTACAGCAGAATTGGCCATCTGGACATCTGCGTACTTGACAAAACCATAGCCTCTGCTCAGACCAGATACACGGTCCTTGATTACCTTTGCCATCACAATTTCACCAAAGGGTGAAAACAGATTAATCAAACCATCGTCCTCAAGCATTGTAGGTAAGAACCCAATGTACAGATTGGTTTCGTCATATTCTTTGGAGGGTTTTGTCGGAGTTGACCCTAAGCCAGGATGCGAACTTGCCCCACCTCCCCCATTGTTAGCCCATGGAGGATTACTTCCCGGACCAAGAGCAAGGGTAGTAGTACTCTGTTTGAGAGAAGACTCAGGGACAGTTCCTCCCAACTCTGCCAAGAAGTTCTGATATTCATCATCCATTTTCTTCCCAGTGGTACCCTTCACAGGGCAATCAATAGTAGGATGTCCACCATCACCACAGATCTTGCAAAGAACATCACTTTTGAAGGTATTTGTACGAGAAGGACAAGCGTATTGCCTATGCCCAGGCTCACCACACAGCCTACAGAATTCTTCATCCCTTATAGTTCCATTCAAGGTGGCAAGCTCCCTGAGCTGTTGCCTCTTGTGTTCGTTGAGCACCTCGTCAACAGGTTGCAGGAGCTTCTCAACCATACCAGCAGCAGCTTCAAGAGCTTCCTGAGTGTCAGCCTCAACTAAAACATGCAAGTCCTCGTTTTCCGAAGGGTCGTACTTCAAATCCTTCTTCTGCTGAAGCCTACCTTCTTTCACGGACCCTTTACCCCGAATCACAATCTTAGCACCAGTCTCCCTCTCCATTCTCTTCTGAGTATTCCCCCTGGGACCAATAATAAGACCAATAAAGTTATAACCGGGAAAATCCTTCATGGGGATGAAAAGCTTCTTCTGGAGCTTGGGAGGCCTATAATCCGCCGGGGGTTTGAAAGCCGGATTCTTTTTGATGATCTGAGAGATGATCTCTTGTCTTTCTCTATTCAACCTCTCCCTCGCTCTGTACTCCCTAGTGTTAATCCTAATCCCCATGTTATCATAGATGGGCTCGGGTGAAGGAGACCTCTGTCCTTCAGGTCTATCATCCAAAGCCATACCAGACTGAAGCATCCTACTGATCTCAAGTAACCTACTATTCAAAGCCTGAATCTCCGGATCGAACTCGATACCTCCCGTGAAATCCTTCATGAAATCAGGTAGCTGAATGACCGGCTTCGGCTCGTCATCCGCCCATCTCGACTTACGCTTCCTACTCCCAGTCCCGGATTCGCCACCTCCTTCGGCGCTAGCGTTATTACCAGACTCAGAAGGCGGAGGATCCCACCTGCTCCGACGCTTCCTCCGGCTTGTCGTCTCCTCCTCACCACCGGATTGATCCTTCTCGTTACCACTCATCGTTTTGCTAACGCCGTTCTCCGATACCAAAGGGCGAAGGACCTCAGGCTTTGCCGCCGAACCGTTAGTATCGGGCACAGGTGCAGCGGAACCGTTGAAAGCTCCGGGAGCCGAAATCTGAGGATTTGAGTGATCCGAAGCGAAGGAAGCAGTCTTGTCTCCGGAGGAAGGAGGAGGTTGATCTAGGGTTTGCGAAGAAAGATCGGAATCTTTCAATTCGACGGAATCCATAGCGAAAATCAAGAACTAGGGTTTCAGATCTGGGAGAAAGCAAGAGAGGGCTGTGTATGTTTAAGATAGCGCGAAGAACATACCGGATTGTCCAAGGTAAGTTACACCAACAATTGAGATAGACCACAAAAACTACAACGAGACTCTGAGATTTTACACACCCGGTTTGGTTCTCTTCGGCTGCTGTCACACTTGGGCCCATTAAAAGCCCGAATAACGTCACTAAATTTATCATCATCCCTTATTTGTCAAGGCAAAACAGGACTGTGGTACTGATTTAAACTTTTCTCTAAAACCTTTAAATCCACTTTTTTAAAAATTCATTCTGTTTTGTTATTGTTTTTCTAAAATCATATTTTGAAGTTTTAACTAAAAGCCACAGTCTCTAAAACCAAATTCTTTGCAGCCAAAATCTAAAGCCAAAGTATAAAGCAACAGACATCACCAATTAGAATCACAGATTCTGAAACCCTAGTTTTGCAATTGTTAATGTGTTTAATTAACTTGTATTACCACTTTGCAATTAGAACATCCAAACCACTCAACCACTCAATTTAAAAGGGATTATTGGGAAGAAAAACTTCTCCATAAAGGAAGCAACATGGTAACAAGTACCCACCATAACCAGATTCACCGGAGGACACATAATAGTGAATCTCCCTTTATATTGCCAGCAAGAAATAAAACCCAATATCACAGCACCAAAAACCGAATTGAATACCATAAAGAGACTGCATGCTGCAGTAAAGGGACTGCATACTACAGTAAAGAATCGCATCGAGACGACAAAGGTGCCACTAAAGAGCACAGTAGACGTAGGAAACTAAATCTATTGGCACATATCGCAAACTAAACTCATAATTGACCACTCTGGTACAATCCACTGAACAAACATCCAATAATATTTCGCAAATGAAAAGATGGGGAATGAAGAGCAGGGACAAAGCAGAAGGACTGAGAGAGAAAGGGAGATGGTATTGTAGAGATAAGGTTGGAGAGGAGGTCAGATGAAAAGCTGGCAATAGAATGAGCTGATAACAGTAGAACAAGCCAGATTCAAACTTGTAATGGATCTACACAAAACAGTACAATGTCAACTAAAGGACACCAGTAAAAGAGCTTCCAACTCCAGAATTTGCAAAAACGTTTGTGGAGAAACAAAATGAGAACTCATCGCTGGTGTGATCAAATACGCCCCTAATATATTTGTCCTGTAAATTTGAACAACAAACAAGCTCAGGGACTTGTTGATTTTTGTAGCAATCAGATTTAAGAAAAGAGATCTTCCTCCATCTCCTCAACACTTCATATATACTCTACAGAAGAAAACATATTGAGTATAGTTTAATCTGAATCGGTTAATTTAATTTAGACTCCGATCACTAGGTCTGCCTTTTTGGACAATACTTAGGTTCACCCCCTGGGGTGAACCTTTATATTCACCTCCCTTCTAATAACCAATGAAACTGCCACGTCACACCGTAATTAAAAAAACATAAAATATTTTAAAATCAATAAAAACCTAATTATTGGCAGAACAAATAAATTAATAAAATTAAATAAATAAGAAAACAGAAAAATTAGTGTAGGATTTATATTTTTGAGTTTAGGGTTGAGTG
>OVBB01000340.1:0-27439 GCA_900406415.1 Isatis lusitanica
AGAGAGAGAGAGAGAGAGAGGAAGAAGGCACCTGGCTCAGGAGGAATCGGGACGTGAGTACGCTGAGGTGGAGAAGACGACGCCATTTCGATCACGGCATCGAAGCGACTCAGCAAACTTGTTTTATTGAGGGAGAAGAGTCCCGTGGATGGGTTTCCTTTAATGGAATCGGGTTTTAGTGAAAACCGATGGTATTTGGGCTGGGCTGGGCTTGGTTGGGCTTTAGTTAATTAAAAGCCTTTTTGATAAAATCCCAAAATAAAAACATTAAAAATCTAGTGACAATTAGCTGTATATACATATAAAATTTTCAAATTAGGCAATACTGAGAAATATTTGTAATTAGAGGATACAGAGAATCATTGGGGTGAAATAACGGTGTTATCCCGCTTGTAATTGACATTTAAGTAAATATGATGCTAACCGACTAATAATGTTAGTATCCAACGATTTTCAGTTTCACTCAGATGAAAACAAGAGCAGAAGAAGAAGGACTGAGCTGTATCGCCTCTCTCTTGTACAGAACAATTGAGCTATTAAACTCAAATTGTTGAGATGATTAATCGATGGTCGTGGAGAAGAGAAGAAGGAGAAGGAGAGAGAAGAAGAAGGAGGAGAGAGAAAGGTCGTGGAGAAGAAGGAGAAAGAGAGAACAAAAAATAGAAAGGAAGAGAGAGGTTATTTTTGTATTAAACAAAATTGTACAGTACAACTATTTATCTATAGTTTGACAAATTATTTTGTATATGGACTGCAATTTCTCAAAAATCTATCTATACTAATAAAAGGGTCTATTTGAAGCTCAAGCCACCACAACTTCTTTCTGAGTTTTATCCAGCTGGCACGTCATCTCCTCTATTCACAAAAGAAGCTGAGGTTGCTTAGGTCTTAACAGATAATCCGACAATGCATATGTTTTCTGGTTTCAATTAAAGGTAATTACTTTCTCAAGAATAAAGAAACTTTTTCATTTTTCTGATTTGTTCTCTATAAAGTTTGTGAAGGATAAGGAGAGTGTAAAGGATAAGGCCTCTCTTGATCCAGAACAACCAACAACCCAAGAAGATATAAGCCCGTTAGCTGATCTCAGTCAACAAAAGAAAACAAAGTCTGTGACAGCTCAAAATCAGTGTGGTACTACTCGTACGGAGAAGACGCTCTACCATAACAGATTTGCAGCTCTGTTAACGTTATCTTGTGACTCACCAATATTAGCTGGATAAGATTGTAACATTTCTTTTCTATTTCTAGATTGTTCTTCTGCTTTGTATATAAACTAATGTAAAGCATCATTGTTACATTATCGAATATAACAGTCTTTTACAGAAACACCAAAGTTCTCTCATTTTGTTTATGGTATCAGAGCCAGGTTGCCTTAACAGGTCTATCAATGGCTACTACCTATCCTTTTCCGTCTAAGATCCATGTCTCCAGTTCTGTCACTCTAAAGTTGAATGACAGCAACTATCTTCTGTGGAAAACACAGTTTGAATCTCTCCTATCGAGTCAGAAGCTCATAGGCTTTGTGAATGGTGCCGTCAATGCTCCATCTAAGACCAGTCTCGTCGTCAATGGCGAAGACGCTATAGTGGTACCCAACCCTCAGTATGAAGCTTGGTTCTGCACCGACCAACTCGTCAGGTTGTGGCTCTTTGGCACTCTCTCTGAAGAAGTGCTCGGTTATGTTCATAGTCTCACAACTTCTCGCCAGATCTGGTTATCACTGGCTGAGAATTTCAACAAGAGCAGTGTTGCTCGTGAGTTCTCTCTCCACTGCAGTCTGCAGCTCCTCTCCAAAAAGGACAAATCGTTCTCTGTTTACCACCGTGACTTCAAAGCCATTTGCGATTCCTTAAGCTCCATTGGCAAGCCAGTCGACGAGTCAATGAAGATTTTTGGCTTCCTTAATGGCCTTGGCCGTGAATACGACCTTATTGCAAATGTCATCCAAAGTTCCTTGACCAAGCTTCCTGCTCCCACCTTCAATGATGTTGTCTTGGAGGTCAAGAGATTTGACACCAAGCTCCAGTCTTATGAAGACACTGTCGCTGCAACTCCTCTTCTTGCGTTCAGTACCGAGAGAGCATACACAAATGTTCCTCACTACGTTCCTAATCAGCGTGGATGTGGTCGCTATACTCCAAATCTTGGCAGAGGAGGCTACACCACCAGAGGTCGAGGTTTCTCACAACATCAGTCCTCTACTCCTTCATCTGGAAAGAGACCCATCTACCAAATTTGTGGTCCTACTGGAGACACCGCCATCAAGTGCTATAATCGCTTCGACAACAACTACCAGACAGAGGTCCCAACAGCCTTCTCCTCTCTCCGTGTCTCAGACTCAACTGGCAAAGAGTGGTATCCTGATAGTGGAGCTTCTGTTCATGTAACTTCAACAACAGAGGGATTACAGTCCTCCACTGTCTATGATGGCTCAGACACGATTCAAGTGGGTGATGGAACCCATCTTCCTGTCACTCATGTTGGTTCCGCAACCATCACTTCCGCACAAGGTACTCTTCCTCTTAATAAAATATTGGTTTGTCCTGATATACAGAAATCTCTACTGTCTGTGTCCAAGTTGTGCGATGACTATCCTTGTGGTGTCTATTTCGATTCTAATAAGGTGTGTGTGATCGATTTACAAACTTAGAAAGTGGTGGCCAAGGGGCCTTGCAGTAATGGTCTTTATGTGCTGGATAATAAGGAGTTTGTCGCTTGTTTCTCAAACCATCAATGCTCAGCTACAGCAGAAGTTTGGCATCACCGATTGGGACACTCAAACTCTAAAGTCATTCAGCATCTTCAACACAGCAAGGATAACAATGTCAATAAGAGCAGCACTCACTCCGTTTGTGAGCCTTGCCAGGTGGGGAAAAGTTCTAGACTTCCTTTTTTTCCTTCTGAATCTCGTGTATTGCAACCTCTAGATAGGGTCCACTGTGATTCGTGGGGTCCCTCACCAGTTGTATCAAACCAAGGATTCAAATATTATGCTATTTTGATTGATGACCTCTCCAGATTTTCCTGGCTATATCTGTTGCGTAGTAAATCTGAGTTTGTTTCTATCTTTATTTCCTTCCAAAACATGGTTGAGAATCAGCTAAATACCAAAATAAAAGTGTTTCAGAGCGATGGGGGAGGAGAGTTTCTAAACAATACTCTGAAAGAACATTTCAACAAGTGTGGCATTCATCACAAGATTTCATGTCCTTATACACCGCAGCAGAACGGTCTCGCTGAACGGAAGCATAGACATCTCATCGAGCTTGCTCAATCTATGATGTTCCACAACCACACTCCTCATCAGTACTGGCTTGAAGCATTCTTCAATGTGAATCATGTCATCAATCTCTTGCTATCGTCAACTCTGGATAATCTCAGTCCTCTTGAAGTATTAACTGGTCAGAAACCGGAATACTCTTCATTGCGTGTCTTTGGTTCAGCTTGTTACCCGTGTCTCAGGCCAATACAGGAAAGATATATATATATATATATCTTGACACGTGATCTTTGATGAGAAAACGCTTCCTTATAAAGATCAATATAGGTCTCTGATTCCTCAATACAAGACGCCTCTTCTTCAAGCTTGGCAGAAGTTGACCACTGTGATCGCTCAACCACCACCAAGTCTAATACAGCTTCTTCCGCGACCAGTGAATGACAATCCAGATCATGTTGTTGTTCCCGAAAATGTTGTACCAGCTCTGATCATAGATCAAGCTGATAATAACAGTGACTCTGAAGGATCTATACCAGATCAAGTCGAGCCAGCTGCTATCAATTCTCACTCTATGACGACACACTCTAAGGTTGGGATCCACAAGCCTAATACTCAGTATATCCTTCTTGCATCTAAGTTCTCTACTGATGAACCTAAGTCTATTTTCTCAGCTATGGCACATCCAGGATGGAATGAGTCAGTAATGGAGGAAATGAGACGCATTCATATGCTCTTTACTTGGTACCTCACGCCACCCACCCCTGATATGAATATTCTGACATCCCGATGGGTCTTTAGGACCAAGTTTAATCATGATGGCACCGTTGATAAGCTAAAAGCACGTCTAGTCGCCAAGGGTTTCAATTAGGAAGAAGGTGTCGATTATCTAGAGACATTTAGTCATGTTGTTTGCACAGCCACCATTCGTTTGGTTCTGGACATCTCCACCAACAAAGGCTGGCCACTCAAACAGCTAGATGTCTCCAATGCCTTTCTCCATGGCAAACTCCAGGAGCATGTCTACATGTTACAACCGACTGGTTGTGCTAAACCTGCGAGACCAGATCATGTCTGCTGTCTTACCAAAGCCCTCTATGGCTTGAAACAAGCCCCTCGTACTTGATTTGACACGTTCAATGGCTTCCTCCTGGAATATGGTTTCAAGTGCAGCACATCAGATCCTTCTCTGTTTGTTTGGCATCACGATGGAGAAACAATTGTTCTGCTTCTCTATGTCGATGATATTCTCCTCACAGGCAGCATTCCGGATCTCCTCGACAATCTCTTAAGTGTTCTTAATACTCGATTTTCTATGAAGGACCTTGGACATCCCAAATACTTTTTAGGAATCGAGATTGCTGACAGTCTGTTTCTGCATCAAACGAGTTATGCAAATGATGTACTTCATCAGGCTGGAATGAGTGATTGTAACAACATGCCTACACCTCTTCCTCAGCAGATAGACAATCTAAATTCTGAACCGTTCTCAGAACCAACGTATTTCAGAAGTCTGGCCGGAAAACTTCAGTATCTCACAATCACACGACCGGATCTGCAGTTTGCCGTCAACTTTATCTGTCAACGGATGCACACACCAACTGTCTCAGATTTTGGACTCCTTAAAAGGATTCTCAGTTACGTGAAAGGAACTGTAACCATGGGACTTCCGATAAAGAAACATGATGGTCCTGTTCTTTCTGCCTTCTGTGACAGCGATTGTGCAGGTTGTAAAGAAACACGGCGGTCCACTGGTGGTTTCTGTGTTCTCTTGGGCTCCAACATGATTTCTTGGTCTGCCAAGAGACAACCTACGGTCTCTAACTCCTCCACTGAAGCAGAGTACATGACTCTTACGTCAACAGCAAGAGAGATCACCTGGATTTCTAATATTTTGCGTGATCTTGGTGTTTCACAACATCAAGCCACCCGAGTATTCTGTGATAATCTCTCTGGCATTTATTTCTCGGCTAATCATGCGCTGCATAACCGATCAAAACACTTTGATACAGATTATCATTACATCAGAGAAAGAGTTGTGCTTGGTCTGATTGAAACTCAGCATATCTCTGCAACACTTCAGCTTGCGGACATCTTTACTAAACCATTGCCGCGAGGCCCACGATGCTCCTTCTCTGATATTCATACCAAACTCGGCGTTTTCGTGTTACCACGCCAAGTTTGAGGGGGAATGAAGGATAAGGAGAGTGTAAAGGATAAGGCCTATCTTGATCCAAAACAACCAACAGCCCAAGAAGATACAAGCCCGTTAGCTGATCTCAGTCAATAAAAGAAGACAAAGTCTGTGACAGCTCAAAATCAGTGTTGTACTACTCGTACGGAGAAGACGCTCCACCATAACAGATTTGCAGATCTGTTAACGTTATAAGATTGTAACGTTAACGGATTGTTCTTCTGCTTTGTATATAAACCAATGTAAAGCACCATTGTTTCATTATCGAATATAACAGTCTTTTACAAAAACACCAAAGTTCTCTCATTTCGTTTAAAGTTTTCGTCTGATTTTCTGCACAATATTTTTTTTTGCTCAAGTTTCATCTCTTATGTCTACGACGCGTTGACAATTTTTCTCTTGCCGCTTCGTGAAACACGAGTCAACATCCAGTCCTCTTCTCCACCTCGAAAAAAAGTTAAGAGTCTTTTCAGGTCCACTAAAAACGTCGGGATCAATCGTTATAAACGTTGGAATTTGTCTGCATTTCAGTTTTCTAGGTGGGATGTTGTGTTCAATTCTTTGTTCCTCTAATTGGTTTCTGGGCTAATTCATAAATGAGCCTCATGTTTAATCCTCTCTTATCGTCGTTAGGTGCCAACGTGAAGTAATTTCGTGAGAAATAAATTGATATTTGAGTTTCTCAGAGGGATGCGTGTTGCCTTGGTTTTTGATTCGAGTAATGGTTCTGCGTTTACGTTGCATGAAGTTTTAAGAGAGTTTGAATATGAGCAATGGAGTTGGGGAAGGTGGAAGTCAGAGAAGGGAATCACACAGAAAAAGAGCTTTTTCAGGGCAATGATACCGCCGTCACCATAGCAATGATTTCATTTGGCCTTCACCATAAAAAATTAGGCCACTTTAATGCTTTTAAATTTTGAACTTTCATTAGTGTAGACTTTTACTATAGAATCAAAGATTAACTCTGTCGTACTCTGCCAATACGAAAAGTCATCAAAACTTATGTCATTTTCTTTTCATCTTCCCTATTGCCACTAAACTCATTATCATCTTCTTCAGTTCAAAGGATTAAGTTGGATGATCAATCTCTTCTCTCCTTCGTCTTTTTGGCTTCCCGGCCTAAGATATTTCGTCAATATATTTTTGGGAACCAATGTTTTCAATTCCTAAGTTTTTATGTTTGTGTCGAGTAATCATACTCCACTGCAAAGAGGAAGAAGCAAAAAGAAATCATCCTTTACATCTTTCGGCCTCATACCATCTTAATATTTCATTCCATTGTTTCAGATCTTTGACTGCGGATGTGAAATTGTATAGGTCTAGATCTGTTCCACTCAATGGTTCAATGTTGACTTGATTAAGATTAACTCACAGAGACACGGGTATGTGTTTTCCACAATCGGATCTTCATATTGCTTATATTGTTATTATTGGAGTGTTCTGCAATTGACATGATTCATTTAATTATTAGGTTGCATTAATGCTTTAATCTTGATGCTCAGAACTAGGGATGTTATCATGGACAAACCCGATCTGTTTATGTCCGTCCGGTTAAGATGTTGTCCGTTTATGTCGGTTTAAAGTGTTGCCGTCATATGTCTGTGTCCATTTATGTCTGTCTATTTACATTTGTTCATTTATGTCCACTTATATGTTGATTTTTAACTATTATTTGTGTATTTTATTTTTTCAAATGTATTTTGTAGAGAAATTTACACTCAAGTGCACTTTTCACCACTTATCTTACAAAAACGCACTTTGTAACTGAGTTGCACTTTTGTGCTGTTGAATGTCAATTTTACCCTTGCTTTACTTCATCCATAAAATTCTTTCCCTTTTTATTTTATTTTCCAATTTTTTGTTATTGTCTCTTTCTTTTGTCCGACAATTTTTTTTCGCTTAACAAACGCGACGGTTCATCGCCTTTACGCTTCAGTTTTTGATTTCTCGGAATCTTCCCTCCCGTCGATCATTTCCTACTTTGATTTTGGCATATATCTCTCACGATCAAACCTCTTTTGGACAGCGAAGCTTCTGCTAGAGTTAGCATAACCGTGACAAGAACGTTGTGGACAAGAACGTTGTCGCTGACAACGAACCTATGGACAAAACAATTGTGGCCACTGAAGCGACCGTGGATTTTGGTTTCGTGTGGGAATGATTGTATTCATAAATTTTATCATATAGACACGCTGATGTGGTCATGGGAAATATCACTGTTTCTTTAAAATGTTACTTAAATTTTGTTAAGGGAATGCATGTCCATAGTTCACGTGACCACTAAGAAATTATCTAGATTGAGATGAAGCCGAACTGGGTACAGTAGTTGCAGACATGCAGGTTTGCAATTTGGGATAACGTAGGAGGTGTGGACACTACCACTGAATCTCATCGATGGTCTCTGTTCTAGAGATGGAAGGTAATCGACGAATCTGTCGTGGACACGAAACCATTTTGGAGATTCTTATGTTTGGAAATGTCGACGCTTGTTTTATTATTCATTTTAGATTGTTCATATATTTGATGTCCATCTAACTCTTGTCCAGACTATGTCTGACAATAATGTTACAAGCTTGTGTCCACATACAGTAGTTGGATTTGGCTTCTGTTAATGATGTCCATTTTTGGTTGTTCATTTCTTTGAATTTAACTTCTGATTATGTTGTCCAGTTAACTCTTGTTCAATTAGCTCTTGTCCAGTTAGTTCTGTCTCAGAATCTTCGATGGACAGCTAATCAGCTCAACCAGAACGTGGGGACTTAAGATGGGAATATCTGAAGCATTGTGGCGGATTGGGAGGCGAATTTGAGGTGTTTTCCTCTCAAGAATTCGGATGGAGCATCGGTCACGATGGGAGCTCACCAAGATTTCCGATATACGACAATGATATTGGTCAGAACCTAAAGGAATCTTGCCAAGATTGTAAGGGTTGGCTCTCTGGGATATGAATCCATATATGTGATGCATACACATCGCCGTGGACGGTAGTAAGATTTCCTCTAGATAGAAACTGCAGGTTTGCTAAGGACCTGTGTCACCTCTCTGCCAAGGACTTCAGGTAAAGCCTCAAAATTCTGTAAGGATCAATATCCTGATAATTAATTTCACATCTTCATGCTCTCTGTCTGATGATGTCTTCATTGGAAAGCACGTGACCAAACATATGCATTGTCAGATTATCTTTTAAGGTGTAGCTCCATATCTATCTCAGGTAACTCAGAAATCACTTTTCTCATTTATCGCTCTTAAATTAAATCACACATTTTCTATAAATGTGCCTCCAATTGTCTATACTCTGGCTGTTACTGTTTAATTGAATTGCAGAAATAAGGGTTTCGATTCTTCCAGTTTGAAAGCACTTTTATTTATGAGCAGTGGGAAATGCTACTGTAATAATATGAAACTCTGTGAAAGGAGGCAGATTTGCTGAACGGTGTAGGCAATATCAGGACGAGTGAATATAAGATATTGGAGAGCTCCAGCAAGGCTTCGACAAAATGTTGGATCATCGATCGGAACACTATCCGTTGCAGAAAGCTTGCACTTGGTATCAACCGGCATGAGGCAGGGCTTGCAGTCGGTCATATTAGCACGATGGAGGATGTCGGCAATGTAATTCTTCTGATGAAGAAATAGACCGTTGGCATCACGGGTTACAGATATTCCAAGAAAGTGATGAAGAGGACCGAGGTCAGACATAGGAAACTCAGCAGAAAGAGAGGCAATGATAGACTGCAAGAGATCCGAGGAGGAGGCAGTGAGGATGATTTCATCGACATAAAGGAGAAGATAAGCCAATTCCTTGCCACGAGACAGAACAAACAACGATGTATCAACACACTCTGCACGAAACCAAGCTTAGTGGCAAAGGTAACAAACCGTTGAAACCAAGCACGAGGAGCTTGTTTAAGACCGTACAAGGATCTGTGGAGAAGACACACATGATCAGGTCGAGTGGGATCCTTGAAGCCGGGAGGCTGATGTATGTACACAGTTTCCTTGAGATCTCCATGGAGAAACGCGTTTTTGACGTCGAGCTGATGAAGGGGCCAATTCTTGTTGATGGCAACGTGAAGGACAAAACGAATAGTCGCTGGTTTGATGACATGACTAAACGTTTCATCACAATCAACTCCATCCATTTGTGATTTCCCGTTTGCGACAAGCCGAGCCTTGTAGCGAGCAAACTTCCCTGTCGAATCAAATTTGTGCCTGAACAACCATATAGAACGAACAACATTAGCAAACTTGGGCCCTGGTACTAAAGACCACGTTCCCGTTTTAATAAGAGCATTATATTCCTCTCCCATAGCAGGGTTCCAGTTCGGGTCCTTCGCGGCTTGAATGTGTGAGGCCGGCAAAGGAGAGACATCACACGTGTGGAGGCAGAGTCGCCGAACCGGTTTCCGAATGCCATCTTTGAGGCGAGTGACCATCGGGTGAGATGGTTGTTGAGGAGCCTGTGGCGGAATTGGAGGATCAGCTTGTGGAGAAGCAGCTGGTGGAGTAATTGCAGGAGGAACCGATGGAGGAGACAGTGGCGCTGGTGGTGTCGTAGCCACAACAGGTGGGGTAAGATAGGAGCGAGTAAGTGGCGCCACAAGAGGGAGCATAGGAGCAGGTGTTGATATGGTTGGAACAATAGCAAACGGGAAAGGCCCTCATCGAAGATAACATGTCGGGATAAAATGATCTTGTTGGTCAAGAGGTCTAAGCAGAGGTAGCCACGTTGTTCTCTCGGGTACCCAAGAAAGACACATTGGGTGGAGCGTGGGGCGAGCTTATGAGCAGAGATGGCGGTAAGATTAGGATAGCACAGAGATCCAAACACTCGGAGGTGATCATAGGAGACAAGTGTGCATAAAAGTCGTGAGAAAGGGATCTCATTGTTGATGGTAGTAGAAGGCAATATGTTGAGGAGATGCGCAGCAGTATGGAGAGCTTCAACCCAATAAGTGAGAGGCATGTGCGCTTGATGAAGGAGTGTGCGGACAAGGTTGTTGAGAGTGCGAAGAAGTCGTTCTGCTTTTCCATTTTGTTGCGACGTGTAGGGGCAGGAGAAGCGGAAAGTCATCCCTGTAGAGGCAAGCCGAGCACGAAAGAGAGCATTGTTGAGTTCACGACAACTGTCACACTGAAAAGAGCCAATTTTGCGTTGAAAATGAGTCCGGACCATTGCTGAGAAATGTAAGTAGTAGTTGAACGTGTCACTCTTCCGCTTAAGAGGATAAATCCAGACAAAGTGACTAAAATCATCAAGAAAAATAACATAATAATTAATCCCTGAAACACTTGATAATGGAGATGTCCATATATCAGAGTGAACAATGTCAAAAGGTCGTAAAGTTACTGAAGTAGAAGAATGAAAAGTTAATTTAACATGTTTACCAAGCTGACATGCATGACACAAATTTTTCATGCCAGTCGAAGAAAAAGAGATAAAACCAGAAGATGCAAGAGACTTAAACGTTGATATGCCTGGGTGACCAAGACGGCAGTGCCATAGAATACTGGTAGAGGCAGAGACAGTAAGAGCGTGAGGAGATGGAGATGCTGGTGTGACAGCATACAACGGCCCAGAGCTGTCACATCGGAGAAGACGTCGCTGTGTTTGAAGATCCTTAACAGAGAAGGCAAAAGGATCAAACTCAACCGAGCAAAGATTATCAATAGTGAAACGACGAACATATATCAGATTTTTTATGAACAAAGGACACATGAGAACACCCCGTAAACGCAGGTCGTGTGAGTCAGAGGAAAGAGATGTGTTGTCCGTGTGCGTTACCCGAACTAAGGAACCATTGCCAATGGTAACAGGAGAATGATAGCTTTTATTAAAAAGGGAACACAGCGTACCTGGCTGTGAGCTAATGTGGTTCGTGGCTCCTGTGTCCATGAACAAATTTGACTCACTTGGATCATTGAGGCTCATGGTACTGAACGCATGAGGCAGAGAGGAAGCAACGGACGGTGAGCCCACAGAGGGAGCGGATGGAGCGGTGCGAGCATAATGTGCCTCGGGTTGTTGTTGCGGGTAAGAGCCGAGGATGCCGGAGGAAACAGAGGATGGCGGAGCAGAGGGCAACTGCGCGGAGTAGGGATATGGCGGAGGAGCATACATCGGGGTGGAGGAGCATAGTGTGGCTGATACGCCCATGCTGATGATTGCTGATACGCCCATGGCGGTTGAGGATAACCATAAGAATTCGGAGACCACTGGTTAAAGCGACCACGGCCACCTCTGCGACCACCGCGGCCACGACCACCTCTGCCATGTCCGGTGTTGTTGTGTTGATAAGCAGATCTCTGATCCGAGTGCGGAGGCGGGTGGGCTGTAAAGAGTACAGTAGATGTGGAGGAGTTAGCATCATCTTTGGGAACATGTTTAACGTTTTTGGAGAGGCGAAGTTCTTCAGAGAGAAGCATAGATCTAGCCTTGTTGAATGTAGGAAACAGAGATTGATGCTGAATCACGTTGATGATGCTGTAAAATTTGTCGGAGAGACCGTTGAGCATGTACATGACAAGCGATCGGTCAAGAATTGGGGAATCGAGATTGGCGAGAACATCAGAGAGAGTCTTGAGTTTGTGGCAGTAGTTGGTGATAAACATGTCACCGATCACAAGTGTGTGAAGCTCCTTGCGTATTGAATAGCCTGAGCTTCTTTGTTGTCACGAAACAGGTTTTCGAGGGTAACCCATAGATCGTGAGCGGTCAACTTAGCTGTGATAATGATTTCAAGGATATTCTCGGACACGGTACCGTAAATCCACATCTTGACGAGACCGTCTTGCTCAGTCCACTCCTTGGTGCGTTCGGGTGGGGGCGTCGGAGGATCCTTGAGGTGATCAAGAACACCAAAGCTGAGACAATGTGTCTCAAATATTTCTCTCCAGAGATCATAGTTATGTTTGACAAGATCTAGCTGGATAGGGACGTATGCCCGAATTTGATTGATGCCATAGGGCTTATCATTGGGACTGGATTTGCCATGATGCAGAGAGGAGAAAAGGACTGAAAGAGATAGAATCAGAGAAGAAGGATGAAGAGAGCAAGAGCAGAGGAAGAAGAAAGTGAATCATTTTGAAAAGAAGAGAGAGACGGAGGGAGGCTAAGTGTTTTTCGCTCTGATACCATGTAATAATGTGAAACTCTGTAAAAGGAGGATATGCATTGATCCCAATATTTATAGGAGTACAAACGGTATCTGTATCAGAATATACATAAAGAGATTCTCATATTAATGAGTAGTCTAACAGCTACATATGAGTTATGCAAATATCTTGTTGATACGTTACTATTTACTTTAGTCCCAGATAAGTCTTTCAGTTCCTAACGGCCTACAATTTTCTGGTTGAAAAGATAAGCCTTCTTCTCAAGAATTTTCCTTCGATATTGTATGAATTGTTCTATCACAGATTTGTTGTTTTCTCAGGTTAATCAATACAGCAGGAATTATAGCAGGAATTACTCCAGAAGAGTTGGCTGAAATCAATTAGAGGAACTATGAAATCATTTATATTTTTTAAAGAATAGTCTACACCAAATTGCCACTTTAACGTACATTTTCCCCCCTTTTATACTACAAAATTTGTGCTCTCTTTTTTTAGGGAAAATATACAGAATGAATGACTATGTTATTCCCATATTTTTTGCATCATCAAGCTTGCGTAGAAGAAGCTTATTAATTGAAACTGTTATTAAATGTTGGTAGTGAGATTTAGTTGAAAAAAAGTTGGTAGTGAGATAAAACTGTGAATTAGCCGGTGAGCTGATTAATTAGATTGTCTTGCTTGGTCAGAGTTGTCCGTATATGTGTATGTGGGTTTGGAGAACTCATCATATCTATAATTAACAGAACTAAAAAATTACTTGATTGACTTACTAAATTTGAAAAAAAAAACTATGCAAGAGAGTTGCTATCAATTCTTGACGACATAGAGTTTTCTGCTCTACATTTGCATAACTCTCTATTGACTTCTCTAGTAGCTACTGATTAGGTTTTCAATTCATATCAAAACCGTTGACTTCCAAATAACCAGTGGAACTTGCGTTCCTTTTTTTGCCATTCACACGTCTGTTTTTAAATTTTGGTACTTTTGATAGATCTTATTAGTATAAGATAGTATTTATCTTATATTCTGTTGTTATCTTGTAAAGATCCTAGTATATCTCTAGACTATGATCCTAACTACCTAACAACCTGTTGTATAGATACACAATAATAATGATCAATAAATGTATCAGTTATCATATTCTACATGGTATCAGAGCTTCTGCTCCTGACCTAACTCTTCTTCTCTATCGTTTTCTTCTTTTTCTCGCCTCCTCTACAATGACTTCTGAATCTTCCTCTGCTATTTCTAAAACCACTCCTGTCTTTAATGTCTCTGGACCTGCCACCACTCTGATCTCTTTCAACATGTCAAACATCACAAAGCTTAACGCTAACAACTTCATCACTTGGCGGCTCCAAATCACAGCTCTTCTTGAAGCGCATGAACTCCACTGCTTCATCTCTGATCATGACAGCACACCACCGGAGACAATTGATACTCCAACTGAACCTAACCAGCCAAATCCAAATCATTCTGCGTGGAAGCGTCAAGACAGACTCCTTTACAGCGCTCTAATGAGATCTCTCTCTCTCTTGCGGTTCAACCAATTGTTGCGCGTGCCACTACCTCTCGTGACATCTGGCAGATTCTCTACCGCACCTATGGAAAACCATCTCGTGGTCATATCAAACAGATCCGTCAACAACTCAAACAAAACAGCAAAGGCACAAAGTCGATCAATGACTACATGCGTGGAATTATTGACAAGTCCGATCAACTTGCTCTGCTTGGAGCTACTGTTGATCATGAGGATCTCCTCGATTTCATCACTGACGGCCTTGGTGAGGATTATAAGGCAATTGTGGACATGGTTAATGGGAGAGATGTTTCCATCACCATTGATGAGCTCCACGAGAAACTCATCAACCGTAAGCATATTCTCTCTACCACCGCTTCCTCTGATGTTGTTGCTCCGGTAACGGTGAATGCCACACAGTTCCGTCCTCAACAGTCTTTCTCCAACTACTCTCCTCGTGGAGGATCTTCAAGTCGAGGTGGTGGTCGCCAATCACGACCTTACCTAGGCAAATGTCAAATTTGTGGTGTTCAAGGACATGGGGCTCGAAGGTGTCCTCAATATCAGCAACAATCCTTCACTTCTCCTTATCATGGTCACTCTCCATCTCCTTACCGTGGACAAGCGCCATTTCTTGCTCCCCATTTGCTGCTTCCCTCTCCTCAATGGCCACTACAAGCGCATCATACAACAACAAGCTCCCCTGACTTGTCTCCATGGCTCCTTGACAGTGCTGCTTCGCATCACATTGCCAGCGCCTTCAACAATCTCTCGCTCCACTCACCATACACAGGCAGCGACAATGTGATGATTGGAAATGGCACGGGCCTTCCTATCACACATACTGGTTCAGTTTCTTTTCCTTCTCGTTCATCACAACTTCAACTTAAGAATGTGTTATGTGTGCCTGCGATGAGGAAAAACTTGATTTCGGTTAATAAATTATGCAAAACTAATAATGTTATGGTCCAACTCTGTCCGAATGATTTTCAGGTGAAGGACCTACACACAGGGACAACACTTCTCAAAGGCAAGGCCAATGAGGGAGTGTATGAGTGGCCAATTCCTCATTCCATCCCTTTTGCTTCTGCTTTTACCACAATAAAGTCTTCTCCTTCGTTTTGGCACTCACGCCTAGGCCATCCGAATTCTCAGACACTTTTCCATATGTTATCTCGGTTTTCTTTACCAAGTTCTGCTTCTTTATCTGATTTCTTGTTTTGCAAGTCTTGTTCAACTAATAAAAGCCATAAACTTCCATTCTCTATATCTACTCTTGCTTCTCGTTGTCCTCTTGAAATTCTTTTCTATGATGTGTGGACATCACCTGTTCTATCTACCGATGGATACAAATATTATGTTATTTTTGTTGATCACTATATACGCTATACGTGGCTTTACTCTCTCAAAACTAAATCTCAAGTTGCTCACATTTTTCCTATTTTTAAAGCACTTGTAGAAAACCGATTCAACACAAAAATCATGACCTTATACTCTGACAATGGCGGAGAGTATTTGGCTCTGCGACAGTTTCTTGATACTCATGGAATCTCACACCTGACCAGTCCGCCTCACACACCCGAGCACAACGGGATGGAAGAACGAAAGCACATACACATCCTGGAGACGGGTCTCTCACTCCTTATGCACGCTCACATTCCTAAGACGTATTGGCTTTACTCATTTGCAGCTGCTGTCTACTTAATCAATCGTCTCACAACACCAAACTTTGCGAATCACTCTCCGTTTCAGTTGTTGTTCCACCAAGAGCCAAACTACGCCAAGTTGAGAACATTCGGGTGTCTCTGTTATCCGTGGATTGCTCCTTACGGCAACAACAAATTCAGTCCCAAGTCCACTGCGTGTGTCTTCCTGGGTTATTCTCTCACCCAAAGTGCTTACATTTGTCTTGATGTTGTGACTTCTCGAGTCTACATCTCTCGACATGTTCAATTTGTTGAATCGGTATTTCCCTTTCCTCTTCTCTCAGCTCCACAAAAAGATCTGTCCTTAAACACCTCTCCCTCTGACTCTGTTGTTGCATCTCTTGCTCCTATCTTTGCTCAATCTCCCTCCGTGTTCACTCCCCCGTGTTTGGTCTCATCACCTATGCCTGATGTGTCTGCCATGACACAAGAGTCAGACCATAACATTATTGCCGAATCAAGCAGTGAACAAGTTCTGGATGCCTCTTCTTCCACAACGACAAATCCAGCAACTAATGTTCACACCATGACAACACATTCCAAGAACAATGTGAGGAAATCGAACCCCAAGTATGGTCTTCACACTGTCCTCACCGAGATTGAGCCAGAGACCCACACTCATGCACTCAAAGACGAGAAATGGAGGAAGTCCATGAGTGCCGAATATGATGCCTTTAATCATCACGACACCTTTGATCTTGTTGACAGATCTCTTGCTACTAACATTGTTGATTCTAAATGGGTTTTCAGGATTAAAAGGAAACAAGATAGAGTTGTTGATCGATACAAATCTCGTTCGTTGCCAAAGGCTTTCACCAGCGTCTTGGAGTTGATTTCCATGATACATTCAGTCTGGTGATCAAGCATGCTACCATTCGACTTGTTCTTGGTACTGCGGTTGCTGCAAACTGGCCTCTGCAACAACTTGACGTCAACAACGCTTTCTTACAAGGACCACTGGATGAGGAAGTTTATATGCTCCAGCCTCCTGGCTTTGTGGACAAAGATCGACCCAATCACGTTTGTAAACTCAAAAAGGCGATGTATGGACTCAAGCAGGCTCCTCGGACTTGGTACAATGCTCTCAAAGACTTCCTCGTGAGCATTGGTTTCAAGAACTCTCTTGCTGATGCTTCTCTTTTTGTTCTCCGATCGGGCACTGCTTTTGTCTACATGTTAATCTATGTTGACGACATCATTGTCACTGCAACTTCGATGTCTGCCTTGAAGCGTGTCACTGACTTGTTAGCAGCCAAGTTCTCACTTAAAGATCTTGGTGAATTGTCCTACTTTCTTGGTATGGAGGCTTATCGCACATCTGCTGGGTTGCATCTCACGCAAACCAAATATATCACCAATCTTCTCCGCAAGACGAAAATGGCTGACGCGAAGCCTGTTGCCACACTGATGTCTTCGTCTCAGGTTCTCACACTAACTTCAGGGGACCTCTTACCAGACCCAACAATCTATCGTGTGACAGTTGGTGGTCTGCAGTACCTCGGATTGACTCGCCGTGGCATTGCTTTTGCGGTCAATCGTTTGTCCCAATATATGCATCAGCCTCGCACTCTCCACTGGGAAGCTGTCAAGAGGGTGCTTTGGTATCTTGCGGGCACTGCAAACAAAGGCATCTTCTTCTCTGCCAAATCACTTCTCATTCTCCATGCCTACTCAGATGCTGACTGGGCTGGCAACAGAGATGATTACTCATCCACGGGTGCATACGTTACGTATCTCGGACGACAGCCAATCTCTTGGCAATCAAAGAAGCAAACTGGTGTTGCTCGCTCATCGACAGAGGCTGAGTATCGAGCGCTCACGGCAGCTGCTTCCGAGGTCAAATGGCTCCTTTCCTTAATGTCTGAACTTGGTCTCAAGTCCACTGATATCCCGGTTCTCTATTGCGACAACATTGGAGCCACCTACCTCTCTGCAAATCCTGTATTTCACTCGCGCATGAAGCATCTCGCGTTGGACTACCACTTTGTTCGTGAGCAAGTTCAATCCAAGACAATGCGGGTGGCTCACATTTGTTCAGCTGATCAGCTTGCCGATGCGTTAACCAAACCACTTCCCAGAGCTCGGTTTCTTGATCTTTCTAACAAGATTGGACTCTGTTCTCGGCGTCCATCTTGATGGGGCGTATTAGTATAAGATAGTATTTATCTTATATTGTTATCTTGTAAAGATCCTAGTGTATCTCTAGACTATGATCCTAACTACCTAACAACCTGTTGTATAAATACACAATGATAATGATCAATAAACGTATCAGTTATCATATTCTACAGATCTCAATGTTAATGTTTATGTGATTTTTGTTGTTTAAATTGCTTTAATACTTTTTTGCCAATATGAATTCAGAGATTTTTACCCTTAACTTTGAAATTTCACCGTAAAAAAGTGCATGTGAATTTGAGGCAACCTGCATGCCTCCGTCTCTCTGTTTCAAGCGAGGGATTTGAGATTTATACGTTTGATACTTTGTGGATTACCACTAAATATTTAAAAGGAATTTTGATTGTGCAAAAAAGAACAGCAACAAATATCTTTGTTAAATTTTTGTTTATAAAAGCTCAGATATGTTAGCTTCAAAATGAATATGCAACCATGAAAAACCTCACTCTTCGCCAATGGTTTCTAACATACACAATTAGATCATAAAAGAAGCTATGTCAACGGTCTAAACGGGGCAATCCATTCCTTCAAAGTTGGGGAACATGGTGAGTTTTATTGTCCGTATTTTACATAGGTTGGTTGGTTTTATCAAATTTGATATCAGTATCTTTTCTAATGTAACATGTTTTTAGGACTTTTTTTTCATATTCAAATGTCAGTAGTAGTCACTTTTAATATATTAGATTTTTTGTTAACAATTTTCCTTCATAACCATGTAAGATTTTAGAATTATAGAATATAATAAATATCTAATAAATATCTTAAACAAATGAAAAACATTCTATTTTATTATGTCTGTCAAATATAATTTTATCACTTACTTTAAAAAATAATGTAAAAATAATAATATTTCGTAATAATAAAAAAAACAACTTACAAAACTTATACATATTTTTATAGTATAATCAACTGATAGTTTTGAAATAATCTTGGTCACATGTAGTCAGATTTCAATTAATATATAAAAGACAAATACACATAACAAAAATGCAAAAGATTAATCATACACATAGACAACCAAATTATACATTTAAATTATTATATATTTAAAAGAAACACATTTAAACTATTATCTTACAAAACTAATTAAAAGCATATCATATTATAATTACCCGCGTGAAACCCTAGTAGTAGCTTCCAAGCGTTTGTTCCTCTTTCTTTAACATAGTGCTGTTCAGGATTAGAATCACAAAATATTATAACTTGTATGGATTTATGGATGCAAAGCGTTGTGGTGCTGGTAAGAGATTAACTGCGATAACATGCTAATGCTAATGTTAGTTGATACAGGAGTTAGCATAAAACAAAACTGAATAATTGATCATCGGATGAACAGTGTTTTCCGATAATGGTTGATTTATAATTTTTTCAAAAAGTAAGGATCAGTTTGGTATGAATTCTCCTATTTACTTATTTTTCAATTATCATATGCCACAGACATAATTTTTAAAAATTAGTGATGTATATTCATTTAAATGACACTTTATTTTTTTCAATTATAATGAAATAACCACATCTTAAACAACCTGGATCCAAAAGTAAAAAGCCTGAAATATCAATTCATTGCAAATTAGGATTGAAATGTAGCAGAAGCGAAAATAAGAATCTATTGAAATAGAAGTAGAAATAGCCCTAAAGAGTTTTATTGAGATGAAATAAAGTAAAGAAATGAGAAGAAATCTTCTTTAGCTTGTTACTAATACTAATATCATAATATTGAAGGAGGAGATTTGTATGATTGGCAACTCCAAAAATTACAAACAAAATGCTCATATCTCTTATTAATATGTCTACTTGCGATGAATGTTAGTACTCATGGACTTATCACATAACATTAGGCAAGTTAACATTATTTTGGGCTTGTGGTTAATACACCCCCACAAGCTTAGCGTTGGCTGAAAAAACAATGCAAAATTTCAACTGCAAATGTAGATGAGTTGGCGGAATGAGTAGAGGAAGCATGGCCATATAGAGGCATAGGCTGAATGCTCAATTCACATCAGAAATAAAATCAGTATGAGATCACGTAGTCTATACTTCGAAATCTAGCATTTCTCCATCAGAGGTATCTTTGTAGTTGGAGAGTCTTAACCTAGTCCCTCAAAGGTACTTATGACCTTCCTTTCTCCCAAAGAGTCTGGGGTCTTGTAACCCGTTCAACTCAACAAATTTTGGTTCATAAAAGAGCATGTTCCTGCAGCTACTTGGATCTTACTCACCCTATACTTCATATCATTTGGCCAACAACAATCTGTACCTCTCTTTGGAATTTAACTAAACATTTTGTGTGCGTTCAGCATAATTTTAGAAATTGACAAAAACTTCCATCTAAATACACCTTTTTGTCAACACCAAAGTTAGTATTTTTGAACCTAGCTTCTCAATTTCAGACTTGGGGTGTGAATGACGACACAGTTTTTAGATCTGCGTAACATATTTTATGGATCCCACCTGAATGTTACCAATCAACAAAAAAAAAAGTGCGGGACGGTTTTTGTTTTTTTTATTAATTAAAAATAAATAAATGTAAGTGCGGCACACATTCTATTCACAAAGGATCCGAATAGTAACCACAATTTTGGTACAAAAAGCGGTGTGGAATTGAAGTATGGTACGGTACAACTACGGTTCATGCGGTTTGCGGAATAAGTGCGGATTTGAGAGAAAAATATAATAGTGCGGTTTTGATTGAAAAAAAACGTAAAACAAGCATATTAATATTATTAGAAATTATTTTTATTTTCTTAGTGATAATGTCATAAGTTTTTAATAATTTTAAATAAAAATAAATTATTATAAAATATTGTAAATAAAGTGTTAAATAACAAATTTGATTTATTTTGTAAAATTAAAAAATTAAAAATTATTTGTATGTATACATAATTCAGATATATGTTAAAAAAATATAAAAGATATTTTTCAAAACTTAAACATATTGTATTTGATATAAATTTATTTACTAGATTATGTTACTCCTTTTGTTTCAAAATAAGTGTCATTCTAGTATTTTTTTTTTTTCAAAATAAGTGTCATTCTACATTTGCAATACATTTTTTACATATACAATCTCTTTCTTATTTTTTAACTAAAAAATATATATTTAATTAGATCATTTTTATGTAAATAATTGTGCATTAAGCAAGTGAATACTATTATATTTAGATATGATATCAATATAGTAGTGATTTTTTATCAACAAAAAAAACCAAAAAACAAAGATGTATGCATTTAAGATATATACATTTTCATACATATTTGAATTTAATACTATTAAAAATAAGTTTTTTACTCTATGTGTCATATCAGTTAATTAAAAAAATTATCAGTTAACTAAAAAACAGTATCAGTTAATTAATTAGTACAACTTCATCAAAACCACTGGTTATTAGGGCTTTGAATGGCGACGAAGAAATATGCGGTTTTCGATTATGCGTTTTGAAAACCGCACTTGATCACCATTCACGTAAGTTTGTAACAAATAACATATAGTATTGGTTTTGGTGCCGAAGGAAAATGATAGAGGTGCGTTTTTCAAAACAAAGGAAAATGTGAGTGGACCGCTCATACATCCTTTTACATGCGGTCCAACCCAAAAAAACGCCAATTCTTTTTTTTTTCTTTTAATAATTGTTCTTTCATATATTTTTTATAAATAGATAGCATATCAGATCAACATGTTAAGCTGAACAAACAACTGGAAAAGAGAGAAAAGTTTATAAGGAGTTCGATCTCAACAATTGTTATTTTTGATGAATAAATTACAAAATATTAATTTAATAACTATGTTTATTTAAAACTAATAAGTAAATATTAATAGTTCTTTCAATTATAGTGTGCTATATATTTTTAAGTTTAGCATATGTTAATATGTTTTTCCAAATTCATCATATAATAATCAACCATATTTTAGCAAATAATTATAATAAACAGCTGTTTTGACAACAAAGCGATTCTGAGTTTCCTTTGCCGCTGCAAGATAAGTATTATCTCATTGATTCTCGCTATCCAAATAAATAAGGATTTTTTACTCTTTCTAGATAATCACGAATTGGAGTTATGAGATACCATATGTCCCAGTTCAATTATGGTCCTACTCCGAGGAATAAACATGAACTCTTCAATCGATATCATGCGTCTTTGCGTTCTGTTATCGAGAGGATTTTTGGAGTATGGAAGAAAAAGTGGAGTCTTTTTTCTGATTTTCCAAGATATAATATTAATGTTCAAAAGAGAGAGGTGATGGCTACAATGAGATTACATAATTTTATCAAAATTTCAAATTTTTCTAATGCAGATTTTGCATATGTAATGACACATATAGGAATAAGAAATAGGGATTCTGAATCTGATTTAGGTGACATGAAAGGAGCGGAGGTAGCAGATGGGACAACATATGTCGGAAATAAGAGATAGAACTGCAGATATGTTGTGGTTAAATCAAAGTATTCGATAATACTTTTAATTGTATAAGTACTTTTTGATATATTGTAATAATTTATCAATTTACTTAGTCTAATACATATTTTTATATTAGACTTTAACTTTTAAAAAATCTGGGTATATAAAATTTGTAGATATATTGCAAGATTTTTCATTAACATAATATATTATTTTAATATTAATATTTTATCTATAATTTGTAATCCGCACTTTTTACCATTTAAACATTTTATTATGAACCACTTTTTGTATTTTCACCAATCAAACATTTTCTCGGAACACTTATTTTGTACAAACCGCACTTGTCCCAAAAACGGCACACACTGCACTTGAACCGTCCTACACTATAAATCCGCTTTTCTTGCACAGTCAAAACCGCTATCACCATTCAGTGCCTAGGTGTAGTATAAAATCATAGCGTGGTCCATCTATTTTAAAACATTTTTACATGTTTGCGTATTTACTTTTTCTTGTCAGAAAAACACAAACTAGAAAGAAAAAAAAGTTGATTGGTGTCTTATGTTCGATTTTGCAAAATTTCATTAAAGCAACATGTTTCCATTCAAGGCCAAAAACTGTGATATCTATACTACAGTAATAACACAAGTTATCTAACGTGTTTGTGGATGCTGTGTGCGTTTTTTCTTTCTGCCATGTAATTAATAATGAAGAAAATTTATACAGAACCAAATAGATAAAAAAAAAACCCAAAATCATGAATTTTACCTAGAATCAGAAAACCCAGTAAAAGTTACAGATATGTTACATGAGTTAGTTTTATTTTCTTGACATATTTTTTTGGACACCAATCCAAAATTTAATTAAATTAATTACCTTATTACAATATCAAAATACTTATTTTTTATTTTTTTTTAAATTCGTCGTACAAAATATAATAATAATCAAATCTGTTTACGTTTTATTTGCAATGTATCAAGTATCAACCAACATACCACACTTTATATATGACAACAAATTATCCAATAGTTTTTCAAATCTTACACTGGATAAAGCAAAATATTTTTTTTTCATTTACGGTCAACAAAAAAATTAGTAACAACACATCATTTAATAAAAATTTCAATACCAAGCATATTTTTCAATTTAATAATTTTCGTTAATGATCCTACAATATTTAACACTTTACTTAATAATTTTATAATAATTTATTTTTATTTTAAAACTAATTTTAAAATATAAAATTATTAAAAAAACTTATGACATTATCACTAAGCAAATACAATTAATTTCTAACAATATTAGTATGCTTATTTTACATTATTTTTCAATCAAAAACGTACTACCTTTTTCAAAATTGCACTATCTTTTTCTATCAAGGCTTCGAATGGAAACAGCGGGTTAAGCGGTACACGACAAGCACTTATAAAAATGCGGCACGGTGTAAGTGCGGTTTTATAAAAATTTACGCATACTATAGATTATGAGCGGTTAAAGTAAAAAAAAAAGCGGTTTGTAATAAAATTTGAATGGTAACAAAAATAATATGCAGTGCGGAACCAATATATGAATAGTTAATATTAAAAAGTGATGAACTACAAATAAGACACAAATAATTAATAAATATTTTTAGTAACTAAAATAAATAATATGTTTAGTAGACAACAAAATTTTAATATTATGATATTAACTAATAAATAGAATATTTCTATAATATATTATTTATAAATCACAAATAAATAAATTTGAAACTTTAATGTAAAAATACAATAAAATGTATTTATTGTTAAAAATATATAAGATTAAAAAAAGCAACATACAACAAAACTTAACATTATCTATTTAGATTTTCCCTTAACATATTTGCAATATTATCCCTTATTCGTGCCATATATTTTCCATCCACTCCAGCTGTACCATCTGATTCTTCTATATCACATAAATCATGCTCTCAATCAGTGTTGTTTACTTCTGTCTCCATCATTACATCTGCAAAATCTGCATCTGAGTAATTTGAAAATTTGATAAAATTATGTAATCTCATTGTAGCCATAATCACTCTCTTTTGTACGTCAATTTTGTATCTTGGAAAATCAGATAGAATCTTCTATTTCTTCTTCCAAACTCCAAAAGTTCTCTCAATAACAGAACGTAAAGAAGCATGTCGTCGATTGAAGAGTTCTTCTTTATTTCTCGGAGGAGGACCAGAGTTGAATTGTGACAGATGGTACCTCACAACTCTATTACGTGATGATTTATAAGGAGCCAAAAACCCTTGTTTGTTTGGATAGCCAGAATCAACGAGGTAATATTTGTCAAAAGGAGGCATAGGAAACTCAGAATCACTTTCTTTTGCCATGGTCAGAACGGCTGTGTCGTGACATGATCCTGGAGCTCCATTCCATATATATGTGAATAACAAATTGAAATCACATATTGCCATGATGTTCAAGGATGTGTTATCATGTTGGTTCCAATACATTCCTTGTAACTCAGGTTGCACTTTGACGCAACATGAGTCCCATCCATAGCTCCAACACATCCACTAAAATATGGTTAATTTACTCGGTCTACTAGAAGCCTTTCAGGAATTCGTTGTAGTTCTTGTGTTGTCGGAGTTCTAATATAATCACATGCAAGTAGTTCAGTCGCCGTAAGAACTTCACTAAATTTTCTTTTCACAGTCTCTTGATATATTCCAAACCTTAAACTAACATCTCTTTGAACTTCGTTATATCCATATATCCTTAGAAACATAGCCACACTTTCTTCAATGCTTATATTTGATGTTGGTTGTAGTCCATAATTTTTTTGTAGAATGTTACACAATGTTGTGAAACATGGAAGTGATATTCGTAGTAATTGAAGACAAGCAGCATCATCTTGTTGTAGTCTACGCCATATATTTCTCCATCCCAACCCTCTATCAGTTTGTGGTGGTGCTCTTTGGAAATATTGATCATGATAATGTTAGGATATGAAATATTCCTCTGTATATTTACTTCCTTATTTAGAACGAATGCCCTTGTACAAACTAGTATATATTGGTAACCAAGCAATACAATATCTCCACGGAGTTTCTCACATTTACATGGTATCAGACGCTTTAGGAAAACCCTAAAAACCTTGCGTTCTCGATCCTATCTCCGCTCTCTTCTCCCTCTCAAATCTCAAATCTCCTCTCCTCTTCTCTCCTACTCTCCTACTCTTCTTCTCTCTTCTTTTCTATCTCTCGTCTCTCACAATGACTGAAACTCTACCCACTACCGAGAAACCCTTCGGTCTGTCTCAGATCAAGGCCTATATCCCCATCGTGTTAGACATGAAGAAACTCAACTACCAAGTTTGGCGAGAGTTGTTTGAAACCCACTGCACAAGTTTCGGTGTTTTGGGACATATTGACGGAACCACCGTCTCAACCCCGGCGACTGCACAGAAATGGAAGGAGCATGACGGTCTGGTGAAGATGTGGATCTACGGAACCATCTCGGAGTCCATCCTTGAAACCGTACTCAAAACCAAAGCCACGGCTCGCGAAGTTTGGACCACCATCGAAGCCCTCTTTCATGACAACAAAGAGGCACGCTCACTTCAACTCGAGAGTGAGCTCCTGACCACCGTGATTGGTGATCTTACTGTGCATGATTATTGCACCAAAATGAAGAACATCGCAGATCTGCTTGCCAATCTCGACTCACCTGTCTCCGATCGTACGCTGGTTATGCATCTGCTGAACGGACTCTCTTCAAAGTATGATAACATTCTGAATGTTATCAAGCATCGTTCTCCGTTCCCCACCTTCCTTGATGCTCGTTCCATGCTGATTTTAGAAGAGGACCGACTCGGGAAACAAGTCCCCACACCAGTTGCCAACAATGAGACCGCCTCTGCCCCGGCTATTCTCTACACCTCCACTACTCCGTCTCAGTATGTGGCTCCACAAGCGCAGACGACACCCTCCTCAAACAATGGAGGTTACTATGGCTCTTACCGTGGCAACCGTGGTGGACGCTCTAACCGTGGCGGTAGACACAACCGTGGACGCGGCAAGTACAACAACTACTGGCCTCAGCCATACGCTCCTCAGCCATGGTCATACGGTGCTCCGCAGTGGCCTACTCCTCAGTACCACCAACCGTTTGCATACACACCGTATCCACCACCGCAACCTGGGCTTCTCGGACCAGGACCTCGTGCACCCGCTGAAGCCCACACGATCATGTCTTCTGCTCCTCAAGCAACATACACGCTGCCACAGGGACTTACTCAAGCTTTCAATACAATGACGCTACAAGATCCCTCTGCCAGCACGTGGTTTATGGACACCGGGGCAACCAACCACATCGCCAACGACCCAGGTATTCTACGTTCTACTTTTAATACGAACATCTTGCCCTCAATTACTGTTGGAAATGGAACTAGTGCACCAACTACGACAATCGGTCAGGGCTCCATAGCTTCTTCCTCCTCTGCTCTTCATTTGAATAACGTTCTCGTGTGCCCATCTATTATTAAAAATCTCATCTCTGTGCGTAAATTCACCATTGATAACTCTTGTGCTGTCGAATTTGACCCTTTTGGCTTTCTTGTTAAGGATCTTCAAACCCGAACCCCTCTACTCCGATGTAACAGTCCAGGGCCACTCTACTCTGTTCCGTCCATCAAGCTACCCGCTCGTCCACTTGCGCTCACACTCGCTTCTTCTTCCTCCTCTCTCNCCCTCTACTCCGATGTAACAGTCCAGGGCCACTCTACTCTGTTCCGTCCATCACGCTACCCGCTCGTCCACTTGCGCTCACACTCGCTTCTTCTTCCTCCTCTCTCTGGCATCGAAGACTTGGTCACCCCAACGACCATTCTCTTCACCGTTTATTATCCTCGCTTTCTATTTCTTACAATAAGACTGACTTGACGGGGTTGTGTCAAGCATGTCAAATGGGTAAACACACTCGCCTTCCTTTCTCTTCCTCTAAAACCATTGTGTTTGAACCTTTTGCTATTATCCATTCAGATATTTGGACATCACCTATTCCTAGTGTCAGTGGCATAAAATATTATCTCATCTTTCTTGATCATTTCTCACATTACGTATGGGTATATCCGCTTCG
>OVBB01000341.1:0-17292 GCA_900406415.1 Isatis lusitanica
CGGGATTTTGTTTGAACATAGAGATTGGTTAGCAGAAGAACTGAACCGAGAGATTCACGGGTTGAAGAAGATGAGGGAGATGATGATGGACGAGCTTGTTGACAAAGACATGAGCAGTTTCGAAGGGAGTTGGCTTGATTTCGAGAGAGAGACTTATGAAGAAGGCATTGACATTGAGGCAGAGATAGTCTCTACGTTGGTTGATGATTTAGTTAATGATCTTGTTTCGGTGTTCAAAGAAGAACATCGAAGCCAAGGAAAATGGTTAGTATCTGCTTCGGTTGAGTCTGATCTTCTCTCCGCATTCTAAAACCTTCTGGTCTGTGTTTCTGGAACTTCTTCTGATAGTTTCTGTGACATGAGAATTAAGATAGTGAAAAGTAGCCAATACTGAGGAGCGTTCTCTCACAATGTAATGTAATTTCAGGAGCATCTCTTTCTTTTATTTTTTCTACAGTTTTCTTGTTAAATTTATTTTGTATTGTCTACATGGGTAATCTTTTCAAAGATCGAATGAAATGCAAATAATATGATAATTGTCCTACTTTCTGATGAAATAGTCTTGTTGTGAACGTATGAACAAGAAAAAGAGTTGCGTAAATGAAAAAAATCGTACGGAACAACAAAACAAGGAGAAGTTCATGTCTATTATCTGCAAATGGCACAGAGTGTTATTGTTATTTTCTCTCTTTTCCTTAAAACTGCAAGTCATACGCCAATATGTTCATGAAAGAACAAGCAGATACGTTTTTATTTTGATGACTCATGATCTGGCTTTGGGTATCTACCAAAAAGATCCAACCACATAAATAAACTATCCTAATGATAAAACAATTGTTACAGGATAACTCTTTTTCTTGAAGAAAAGAAAAGGATATAGAAAAGCAAAGAATCAATAATGGGTTTCTTGTTTAGATAGACGCGACAACAGAGGAAGAAGGTCAAAGTGACTTCTGAGTTCTCTCAGTCTTGCTGTTTGTCATAGCCAAAGGCAAGCTCAAAGATCTTTCCATAGTCATCTACAAAGTGAACATCAAGCCCTTCCTTCACATTCTCGGCCAGTTCTTCAAAGTCTCTCCGGTTTGCCTCAGGAAATATTATAGTCTTCACCTGACTCCGCCTCGCGGCTATGGTTTTCTCCTTCACCTGAAATGTTTTGTGTAAGAAACTTGCAGAAAATTCTATAATGTCCCAAAAAAAGCTTTAAATAGAGAGAGAAGTCGGGAGTAAATAACTTACCCCACCAATAGGAAGTATTCTACCGGTTAAAGTGACTTCTCCGGTCATTGCAAGATCTTTTTTAACAGGTTTATTCAAGGCAAGTGATAGCAATGATGTAATCATGGTGCAGCCTGCACTTGGACCGTCCTTGGGTGTGGCTCCTGCAGGAACGTGGAGATGAAGCTTGGAGTTTGCAAAGAACGGATTCTCTGGTTCTTTCTCTAGCAATATCTTTCTGGCGACAGTGTGAGCAATTTGTGTGCTTTCTTTCATCACATCGCCGAGCTGACCCGTTATATTCAGGCCACCCTTACCTTCCCCTTCCTCCACAACAGTTGTCTCTATGTACAATGTTGAACCACCCATTGATGTCCAAGCTAGACCCATCACAACTCCTACAGGTGTGGGCTCATAGATCTTTTCTGCATGGAAAACAGGTTTGCCAACATAATCTGCAAGGTTTGATTCATCAATCATAACCTTTTCAATCGCTATCTTCTCGGTTTGAGCCTCTTCCTTAGATTCTTTAGAAGCCGAGACAGGGTTTTCCTTCACAATTTCAGCTTCTTCGACATCAATTGCAACTGCAGGCTCTTCTGGAACTGCTCCTTCGCGCACTAATTTAAGAGCAATCTACAAAAGAAAAGTACATAGTGTTAGATTTTGAGGGATTGAGTAATAATTCAGGGTTTTGTAGCAAAACTTACCTTACGATAGATCTTCTCAATCTGTTTCTGGAGATTCCTAACACCTGCTTCTCTGCAGTAATTTTCTATCAAGGAAAGAAGAGCTGCATCACTCACATCAACCTGCAAATAGTACCAAACAAATTTAGCAAATCCCAAAAGAAAGAATGCGATTCCTTAAAAATTACTCGAACTCCCTTTGTTCCCCTCAAAGTTAAAAAAACTGAAGACAATTGGAGAATAGGATGAGAGTGAGACCTGTTCAGGCTTGATGCCACAATCTGTACGTGCGGCTTTTTCCAAATAGTCTCTTGCGATATGAACTTTCTCATCAGTGATATAACCAGCAATACTAATCACCTCCATTCTGTCAAGCAGAGGATTTGGAATCATGTCTATCACATTTGCTGTGCACACAAATAAAACCTGTAGGGAAATGGATCGGTAATTAAATTCAAACAGCCTAGAATCAGACAGAACAAAATGGTAACCATATCCATTAAATTGGTGGATCAAAAAATCACGAAGAAAAAAAAAAGAATTTTGGTCATTGATCATATTAATAACCTTTGATAGGTCAATAGTAACGTCGAGATAGTGGTCCAGAAAATTTGCGTTTTGCTCTGGATCAAGAAGCTCCAACAAAGCACTGGCTGGGTCACCAGCATGGCCTCTCCCAAGCTGCCGAGGAAAGATAGGACCATATTACTGCTAGTGGTTGTACAGTTTTGTATCGATGTTAAAAGAAGCTAATATATGATGATCATTAACAGTACTGACAAGATATTACCTTATCAATCTCATCGATTAGAACAAGAGGATTTGCTGTCCCCACGCTCTTAAGACATTGCACCATCTTTCCTGGCATGGCGCCAACATATGTACGACGATGCCCCTAAACATGTTATTACGAGAATCATTCACTGTTTCCAGGATGGAATTCAGTCATAAATGCTTGACTAAGATTTGGAAGTAAAAGAAAAGTGTTATACCTTAATCTCAGCGACATCTGCTAACCCTCCAACAGAGAACCGGAAAAACTTGCGATTAAGAGCACGCGCAATAGAGCGACCAATACTAGTTTTACCTACTCCAGGAGGGCCCGAGAGGCAAATGATTTTCCCTGGTGATACATTTACTCAAATTTCAGAAGCAGGTACCACAAACCTGGACAGGTTCTTTTTCATCATTCAAGATCAAATCAGAAAAGGGCCACAACTACTATGTAAGTAATCAAACCTTGTGAAGTGCCTCTAAGCCTTCCAACTGCAATAAATTCTAGTATTCTTTCCTTGACGTCAGATAAGCCATAGTGATCCTCGTCAAGAATTTGTTGTGCCCGCACAACATCAAAATTTTCATCACTGCAAATTTAATAAACAGATTCCTCAATCGATTATCACAAAGCAAATACAAGTGGTGCCATAGTAAGATGAGCATGGATGCTCTTCCCTCTCTTTATCAGTCTCCCTCACACCAAAAGACCTACTGCTTACTTAAACAAATAAAATATAAAATAAAGGAAGAGTAGAAACCTGTAATTTCCCCAAGGCAATATGGTCAACCAATCAAGGTAGTTACGGGTCACGTTAAACTCGCTTGAACTCGCCTCTAACAGCTGCAGTTTTGTAAGCTCTTCTTCTATGACTTGTAATACATGCGCTGGGATCTTTTCCTTATTAGGCTCAATCCTTTCCTTAAACTTTGCTGCAGTAAAGAACGGACTATAAGTGACAGTTGTCTTACAGTTAACAGTGCACTCGGAATCATACCAAAGACACTGACGCCTCATGAATGCATGGTGATCCATGAGGCGGTAATCTCTTATGAGGATATCAAATGACTACATGGAATTCAAGATACTTAAAGATAGTACTGACCAGAAAGTGCAGATTTGTCATCTGTCTCCACACCAAGCTCCTGCATTGGTTCAGTTAAGAATTAAAACGAATTTACCAAATACGCTATATACCATACAGACCTGGTATGTGAATGAAAATAGCAAGAACAATTTGAGAAGTGGGCTGAGGAATACCTTCTTTATAGCCTTGAGCTGCTCATTAAGCAAGTAACGGCGTTGCTCACCGCTAATTTTTTCTTCAATTGCTTTTGCTATGGTTTCCTGTAAAAGATTTAAAAGATAAGAATCCATTCTCATTCAAACAGCCGTCGGATAAGTAGCTCCATACTTGGAAAGACATAAGATAGTAAGAAAATAAGATACCTGAATCTTGCTAATTTCCATTTCTTTTTTCATCAGTTCCAACGTCAACCGCAGACGTTTATGAACCTGGGTCGAGAGAAAAGAGATGAGAGATTGACCAAGCACCGAACGTCATACAATTGCAGTAATACCGAAATTACTTACATCCAGTTCTTCAAGAACTTCTTGGGCTTGATGCCTATTTGCACCACATATTGCCGCTCCAAAATCGGCTAATCGGGGATAAGTGAAATCACCTATATGCTACACAAGTTTGAAAGACATCTACTAAGATGCTTGTATCCTGAGACATTTTTATCTGCGCTAGTGAAAGTCATGAAGAGAGTACCTGCGTATATGTCTGGACGTGATCTCTCCAAAGTGAGCTTGTCTTTAGTACATCCCTAAGCGTTGAAATAACTTCGAAGGATGTTGCCTTGATGACATCATCGTCCATGTCAAACGGCTTATCCTGCACAGAGAGCAAGAGAAAAGGTTCACGCCTTACAGAACTTCAATAAGGAAAATCAAACGAAAGTGTAGCATAGAATCAGAAATGTACCTTAAGATGATCGACTTTGACGGTAAGTGGTTCTTCACTCACCTGAATAAAGGACATAAATTTCTCCCTTCAAAAAGTGACTTGCTAAACCAAAGAACACATGTGAAGAATCGCCAACCTCTGGGCCTATAATAAAATTCTACAAATTACGAACCCTGTTACTCTAACGACTTACCATCTCTGTTATGCGAAGCCGCCTGTGACCAACGAGGATAACTTGGTCCCCTTGGATACTTGAAATCTGGAAAATCAGCACGGAAAATCGTAATGCTAGTCATGTCTTTTGATTTTATCACATGGACACCGAACAGACGCTAAAGAGAAGTCGCAGCAAAACGGAACCTGAGCAAGTGTGCCAACTTCGTGAAGCCGTTCAAGCAAATCTTTCCCTTTCAGCTCATTTATGTTTTTCTCTAAATCGGTGCTTGAAGATGAATCAGTTGATGGGGCATCCTTCAGAAGAAAAGCTCCTGCATATGGAGCTTGTCGTCTTCTACTCTCTTGTAAGGCTGCGAGTACTTTAGGATCCTGAAGACAGCAAAAAGCACATGCCGGTCAGAGACGCAAAATCTGACATCTCCGAAACCAAAGATGATGTTATCGCTGTGGTTGGAGACAAGTATTTTTAGCTGATTGTCCTAACTCATCAATGACTCATGCGGGAAAGATTACAATACAAGAAACAACGAGGTTGCAAACCAAACTTTGTGCATTAAATGCAGCTAAAATTTATCTATATGTAGGAATACAACCAGCAGGTATTTCAATGTATACGTGGTGTCAACCTTGATAACTCACTTCCCTACAGTTTTTCTTGTAACTAGGATAATCAATGACCCTGGCTCTACTAAACACCAAAGATTACGGTAACGAATCTAGTTCTAAGGTTACATACAGTTCAACTCAGAGAATATACATGAGATTTTTGAGGGCTAAACAAGACCAAGTTTTGTAAAATGCATCAAGGCCATAAAAGGATGAATTGACAAACCTTGACATAGATTGGCATGTAAAAACCGGGAAAAAGGGGCCTGTGTGGCACCGGCAATGCTAGAACCTGCAATTAAACAAGAGAAAAATAAATCCGCTGAAATGGTAATGATTCAAATGTATAATGCTCCCAAAAGCCACTAGTTTTGCTTGAATCCAGATTCAAAAACGCTATACGCAATATAAAACCACCGTGGAAGTTTCAAATGTCTCCACTAATAGAACAAAGATGAAAAGCATCTCATAAGCAACATGCACTCAAGTCATCAAAGTTACAACCACACATTCTAGACCACTGACTATAACTGAAGTTTACAACTTTGTAATCATTTCAACAAGAAGGAGATTTGCCTTGTACAGTTGAATAGCCAACGATCCAATGAAGACATAACCTTATGCATTTCACACGCAACAAAAACAAAAAAAAATTGAGCTTCAATACAATTGAGCTAACCGTTAAACAATCTTCGGGCCTAGGATTAGTGGGCACAATCGCTGATGACGATTTCGAGTCAGACCCTTCGGAATCGGACTCCACTGCCTTGGCCTCGGCCTCAGCCGCCGCCTCTGCGTCGGAGGCGCTATCGGAGCAGAAGAAAACACGGTGACCCAACGAGGTAGACCGCCGATTCAACCCCGTGAGCTGACTCAGCGCTTTGAACAGCGGAGACTCCACTGAGCGAGGCCCGGCCCGAATTGCCGGAGTCAAATGGTGGACTCGTGAAGCGGAGGAAGAGAAAAGCTTCAACATTGCGGGAGAGGGAGATCCAAGGTAACAGTTTCTGAATTTAAGGTTATTTACGCCTTGCCTTTTAGGCAAGAAACCATTGGACAATTCTGGAGAAAGTGATGAAGCCTGTAGACGGAGATTAGTATCAAAGCCCTTCATAAACCCCGACGAAGCAAAACCCCAAATTTAAAGGGACAGGGAGGACAACCAACCCCACAGTGGAAACGACGACGTTTTGAGTTCGGTCTCCTTCACCGTCATTAGTGAAGAATACAGATGCAGCCTTTAAAGTGGTGATCACGTTTGATGATTAGTTCAGAACTTCAACTTTTACGTTGAAGCCTAAAAGATTTCGGATCGAAGAGCCTTTTGACACAAGAACGCAAATGGTTTTCTACTACTGATTCTAGATTATTACAAGCTGTTGTCTGTCTTTTAAACAGAGAAGAGAAGCATCATGCTTAGCCTAGATAGTTAGTTCTACGGAGTACAAACCGAATAACAACGATAAGATTACACACTACACACTCAGTACTACTTTTTCTACATGAGACTTAATATCATCGAGTTACTTAAATCATCTTCCGGCTCCTGCTGCTTTCAGGAAATTGTCAAAGGGACTAGCTGGAGGCAGACTCATCATGGACCACGAATCCTGAAACACACCAGATTCTCTCCCGTAGATGCTCCCATCTTCTGTTACCTGTAACATCACACCCCACATGGTATCATAAAGTTAAGACCTTTCTCATTATTAGCGAGGACATTAAGTGTAGCAAGACTGAAGTAGATTTTTAGGATACAGAATCAACATTTGACAGCAAAATCTTCCTGCTTTCAAGGTGAAAGATACCCAACTCAGCTCTTACGTACCTTCTCAAGTGCAGATGACTCCTCTAATGAATTTCTGTAGAGCCCATTCACCTGGCGGTTCTCGGTGGCCAACCACCTTGAAAGCTTTTGTCTCGTCCCTGTCCCGAAGGTTTCGCAGCGGTTTGTCATTGTGTCGTAAGGAAGCGGAGAAGTGGAGACAGATGACACAACCACTTGACCGGCCACCTCAAGCGCCTAGACAGAAATCATGAAACAATCATAAGAAGACACAAATCTACATCAACCTGTTTCTAAATCATGTCGACTGCGATCTGGCTTACAGATTCCATAAGCTGGCCAATGCTAATAATTTGAGGATTAGATGGTGACGGGGACCCTCTTGGGTGGAAACGTACAGAGAGTTCACTCGTCACTTCGTCCTCAACCATTGAACCTGCAGGTATGTCCTGTAATAAAACAAAACACAAGTGTAGAAATTATATTTATTATCGAAGTTCCAAAGATAAACTCAATCAGGGTTTGAGAGAATACTTTACCTCATCGAAGGACAGCGATTCCTTAGAGATACTTTGGTTTTGTTCAGGCGCAACAACAGGCCGAGATCCAAACATAAAAGCATCATCAGGTGTGAATGGCTCAGAGAGTTGCATCTGGATATCAGCTTCCTCAAGCTTCACAACAGAATATATATAAAGTTAACTCAGGTAGGTGTGTACTCTTTTTAGGTGTCTAAAGCCATTGGTCATTTTAAATCTTGGACAATTACACACGTAAGAGAATCAAACTCCGGGAATTTAAAGCTAATGTACTGAGAGAGAAATAATATAAAAGCTTTACCTTTGTAATCTTAGATAGATTTTTTGCCACAATATCGGTTATGATAGTGTTGGACAGTTCTACTTTGCTTCGCATCTCAAACAGCATCGATTTAGCCATCTGGCTATCCCCTGAGGACCCAAAATCTTTCATATCTGCCTGTGGTCTTACGTGAAGTTGTAAGTCCTCGCCAATGAACAGATACGGATCTACCTGAAAGTTTTGAGTACATAATCAAGTTATACACAACCTACATGGATGTATATATAATAATGGAAATAACACACTGTGAACTAACATCACCAGGAAGTTGACCCTTCAGCATTTCGCAAATATGGGGAATTTGATATATTTTGGCAGCGAACATCAGCGTACTTGTAGATAAAGCAAGGATCAACCGTTTGCAAACCGAGGGTAATGTGCCTGGCAATGAGGAAAATTTGATTGCAGATAAGCGCTTTCTGAACCTTTGATCAGTTTAAAAGAGTATCATCAATCAGTACCGTTGTTCAGGTTAATAGAAACATTCCTCAGTGAGAAGAGAAGCTGGAAGGCTCGAACAACAAGCCCGTCATCAGGATTCTGCAATTAAGATGATCATGAGAGGCTTAAGTATAGCATCATGAAAGTGAAGACTATCCCTCCATGACAGCGAAATATTAAGTGAGCAGAGAAGAGGACAGTGTTTATATTCACCTTCAGTCGCAAGGAAAGAAGCACCAGACTGAAAGAATGAGCAATAGCTTCAACGTTTGAAGGTAAAATATCGGGAAGAGTTGACTGCGTCCAAAATGCAGATAACAATTGCCCGATTTGATCTTCCGTAAACTTCATCATTGATGGTAACTGCATAGCCAGATAGTGTTAGACGATTGCATAAACATGTGATGGTCCATTAGCAGATAATATCCAACTGTAAGCAAAGAAAAATGTTACCATATCAGCTAGATTGATAAAACCAGCAGTCCTATCTATCATGGAATTCAACTTGTGAAAGTTTGGGGAAGATTTGTAGTTCTTAATATCCTCGTGATTATTATTGTAACCGTTCCTCTCAATCTTGACGCCATCCTTCTCCTTTCTGAGCTTGTCTAATCGAGCAGCGATAGATGTGAACGTGGAGGTTGTATCGCTCCTCAAATTCCTGGATTCATTAAGATAGCCAGAAGATCTTACTGATGCAAGTCCAGCCTGAGGTTGACCAGAACTTGGCAATAGAATTACAGAGAATATTTCGTGCGCTCCCACACGGGTTTCCACGTTTGGATGCAGCATTGCTTTCAGAAGCGCATCAAGAAGCGTGTCTGGGAAGACCTGTATGAAAATGGAAAGGATTAAATAAACTGTACCGATAAATGCTAACCACTGAGAGGAAACACAAAGTTATAGTTCACCTGTTGTGAACGCATAGATGGCGATAATGTTGAAGACATTGCATGAGCGAGAATCAACAGTGATCCAATTGCTGCACGCGAAACAACTCCTGAAGAAGGAAGCCTCTCGACTGAAACAGCCATCATATCGAACAATGGCTGTGTATTTCCAATTCCTTTGGCTATCTCCCGCAGACAATCTTCAATAGAGTTTTGAAGCAATACGTTCAAGTTGAGGTCCTCTTCTCCAATTGATTTCGATGTTGCCTGAAAGCTTTTTCTCAGATGCCGACACAAGTCATTAAGAAAACTTATATCCCTAAGATACGAGCTGGTCCGGATCAGCTTTGCTAGACAGCCAGCAACTTGTATGATATAAGCCTTGAGTTCAGGATCATTGGCAACATGCTTATTGTCAAGATGACGTACAACAAACGATAACACCAACTGCTGACTCCCTAATACAAAAAACAAACATAACTGTGAGTGTTAGTACAGATACATGTACAGACAAAAACCTATGTTCTAACATAAAAGACGAGAGACGAAGCAAATACCAGAGGTTTCCATCAAGTATGTCGCATCAGACAGAACTATCATGGCCAGCCCGTTTGGAGGAGTCCATTGGCGTCTAGAATTGAAATAGCTGAACATAGGATCCAAGATTTGCCGCAGAGTTGTGCTTTCCTTAGCCAGATCAACCATCCTCTGGAGACAAATCTGTGCCCAAACTTTGGGCATCTCAGTCTCTTCTCTGAAACAATCAAAAATTAAAGAAAATTAGAAGAGGATGAGGGACCTGAGAAACAAAAAGATGACAGCAAAGATTAGAGGATAGAGTTAATTACTTCGTCAATAGAGTCGGATCTTTTCTTGCAGTTCTCGGTCTGACAATCATGTAGCTAGGGCTACTACAACCACTGACTGCTGTTCCTCGGCCTTCACATCGGATTACTTCATTCACCCAGTTACAGTTTTGCTCTTCTCTGTCTTCATTGGTCTGAACGATCGTATCAGCCTCGTAATTATCAAGAATGGCATGTACAATCTCATCAAGAGCGGCAAAGATATGTGAAAACTCTCCCATAAACCACACCTGATGAGGCAACAAACATATAAAAAAGCCACTGATTGACAGAAACTTTTGGGGAGTGAGATTGACTAAATTTTGGAAGATGAAAAGAACTAGTTTTAGTACCATCGCTGAAAGGCATTGCAGGCCAGATGCTCTCAGACACCGCTTTTGATGTTCGTCACCTTCTTCACGAGCCAATGAGCATACTTTGTGCGCAAATTTTTCAATGCTGTGCGTGTAAGTTCCATCAACCTTTTCATAATAGATGAAGAGTGAGATATTGCACATTTTCAACACGGACTAGCATAAGTATAGAAGCCATTAACTTTATTAATTATTAAATCTGTCAAAGTCTGCATACAAATAGATAAAACATATATACTAGAAAAGGAGACCTTTTTCAATGATTTTTACCTGACTGTAAATGAACCTCGTCAATGTCTGGCATCCAAGAATGGTCGGTGTGTCCTGCTTTGAATTGTCAAGTAGTTCCGTAACCACATTCAGCAAACTTGTAGCGAAATAAGCCCTTAAAATAAGAGAGAAAAAATCACACGCAAATGTTAGTGAAAAAGTTAAATAATGATCAGAGGAATACTGCAGGTAGATGATGTTATGACTTTGCATTGATAATAGAAAGCTTACATCTGATCCTTGCAATGGCAAAGCATTTTGTTGTAAGCCTCAGTGACAATATTGATGAACTTCATCTGCTCAGACCGAAGGTCCTTGTAACACCTCTCTTCAAGAAACTTAGCAATCTGTGACAACCGCAAAACACAGAATGCAAAACTTACACACAAGACTCTTCCTCACCAACTAAGTATTAACTTATAAAATACAAACAGAACTATACCTTAGGGATACGGATTGGGTTTTTCGCAGCATACTCGCACAATTTGACAATCTTTCTCTCATTTGGTGCACCATCCTTCAGAAAAAAAAAACATGNCATGAAAAATTGTTAAAAATCCACAAATCAGAAAAAACTTTGGCATTTGAACTTGTTACAGTGGAACAAATAGAACTCATTGTCTTAAGACTGAAACCCACCAAGATAGAGAGTTTCAGAAGCAAGGGTTANACATGAAAAATTGTACAAAAATCCACAAATCAGACAAAACTTTGGCATTTGAACTTGTTACAGTGGAACAAATAGAACTCGTTGTCTTAAGACTGAAACCCACCAAGATAGAGAGTTTCAGAAGCAAGGGTTAGACCAATTTACAAGTGAAAAGTGGAATTTTTAACAAATTAGCTGCAAGGAGACACTTACAGGGGATTTAGGGAAGATCTCGCCGAGCAATTTCTTGTAACGCTTGACGGGCTGTCGAGATCTCGACCTGAGAGCAGGACAGCAAACGCACATACTCTCGCACGCTGGAAAAACATTCCTTGAGATAAACCCCATTTTCTCTGCAAACACTCAGAAGAAGAAAGTGGTGTGTGTTAATGCAGGACTAAAGCTTCCATCTTTTGTAAGCCCTATAGGACCCCAAATATGCTAAACTAAAGCAAGCACAGGATCAGTACTGTTCAGGAGAAGAAGAAAAAATATCTTTGTTAGAATAAAAAAATCAAAACTTTCGAGGCTGAAAAATTAGAAACGTAGACCTCAAAATTCAAAATTCAAAAATTTAAACAGAGAAAAAAAAAACAGAAAATAATTGTGGAGGTCCAGACATCAACAGCCTAACGAATGTGAAGATAATAGAAGGAAAGAACAAAACTGTGTATGGATCAGACAAGGACAATGCGTCTGGAGATAAATAAATGTGCAGACCGATTTATTAAGACAAACCCTAACCAAAATTCAGCTTAAATTCCAAAGGTCATCGAGTAAACAGAAGAAGAAGAAAATATGGAGAAATCACGAAAGTAAGACAAAAGGTAAGAGAGATGAAGACGCATACAGAGCTCCTTGGGACGGATCTGGAGAGAGGCGAAGTGAAACTGCAAACTAGTTTCAAAGATTTGATTAATGTTAGAAAGAGAGAGACAGAGACAGAGGTAAAAGGCGCGTGGATTTTGATACAAACTGCAATTAGAGAGGAGAGAGAGAGAGANAATATCTTTGTTAGAATTAAAAAATCAAAACTTTCGAGGCTGAAAAATTAGAAACGTAGACCTCAAAATTCAAAATTCAAAAATTTAAACAGAGAAAAAAAAAGCAAAAAATAATTGTGGAGGTTCAGACATCAACAGCCTAACGAATGTGAGATAATAGAAGGAAAGAACAAAACAGGGTATGGATCAGACAAGGACAATGCGTTTGGAGATAAATGTGCAGACCGATTTATTAAGACAAACCCTAACCAAAATTCAGCTTAAATTCCAAAGGCTATCGAGTAAACAGAAGAAGAGGAAAATATGGAGAAATCACGAAAGTAACACAAAAGGTAAGAGAGATGAAGACGCATACAGAGCTCCTTCGGACGGATCTGGAGAGAGGCGAAGTGAAACTGCAAACTAGTTTCAAAGATTTGATTAATGTTAGAAAGAGAGAGACAGAGACAGAGGTAAAAGGCGCGTGGATTTTGATACAAACTGCAATTAGAGAGGAGAGAGAGAGAGAAGGGCACGTGAGGTGTCACAGATTTTAATGTCTTTCTCTTTTTTCACTAGAGAAAAAGCAGAAGACCTAGGGGTCGTCCTGTCTTGTGTCAGAAGCTCCATCGATTAAATACCCACCAATTTGGTTTGTTGGCAACCAAAATTCGAACAATTTTGATTTTTCGAAACTTTGACTCCACAGTTATTCAATATTGTCGGAAAAATCCTCAAATTATTTCATTAGAGGGTTCGTTAGAAAGTCGTATACAGTAAGTTANNNNCTCAAATTATTTCATTAGAGGGTTCGTTAGAAAGTCGTATACAGTAAGTTATGCCAAACCAAGCTTCGGCTTCTTTACTCTAGTGATCTGATCAGACCGAGACGCGTGCGGATTCAAGGGATCAATCTATCTCCTAATCCTTCCCTAAATATTGTCGACGATCAACAATGGGTACAAGTCACGGAACCATTACTGGATCCATATGAGAACCGAGCGAGATCAGAGCCATGATGTTTACTCCAGCGGCTTCACTACGGATTTTTACCTCCGTCCCTAATTGACGATCCGCAACAATAATAGACAGGATCATTGATGAATCATTCGAGTACATAACTGATTTGTCCACGTCCTCGTTCGAGTTTATTACTTGGGGCACAGGGATTTGGTAGCTGCAACAACATTCATCTTCCTCCCCAGATGCAGCAGACACAACTTTGACTGAGTTATAACATTTCCATTTGCTAACATTAGGTTCATAGATTGTGACTGGAATTTGTCTATTTCCCCTAAGCATAAATGTTAAGACTACCAAGTTTTCTAACCACATTTGCCTCTCTTTTGTTCCATATTTCATTTACACCAGAGGGAGAAGATAGGAAACGAAATCGCTCGAGGAAATTAGATATTACGAAACTTTAAATATAGTTTGATAAAAGACGAGTAAACAGTTCAATCTGGGCTGACTCTAATCTGCAAAATAAAATAAACAAAAACAGTGTGTGTATCAGAACAAAATCAAACTTGAACTTTTAAGAGTCGGATCTCATTGATATTCGGCAGTCTTGGTCTTGAATTCTTCCAGCAAATCCTCGATGCTCTTCACCGAGTGGGCTGCACTGTCTCTTATCCGAACACTCACCTGAAGATGTCGGAATCCAACAGTAACAAAATGGTTTAAAATTGTTCAGAAAACAAAATTGGTTAAGCTTGAGAGACTATATAAGGATAGGATAATCACTAACCTGTCCTGTAGCAGCTTCAGTTTCACCAACTACAAGTATGTAGTTGTACTGAGCAAGCTGAGCTTCTCGCACCTACACAGCACAATCATCACTCAAGTCAATATTAACCAGAGCCAACCACAAAATAAAACTGGAACATGAACTTTAAAACTGTTACCTTCTTATCGATCTTTCTGTCTGTTATGTCCGCATCAACATAGTACCCAGCTTCATGAATTTTTTTTTTCACCTGTTTGAATGTATAAGACAAAAAGAAAAGCCAGAGATTAGACGCTGCAAATAAGTCGATAAGAAAAACAGGTGCTTACTAAAGACTGCAGCCATGAATGTAACCTGTAATGCATATTCCTCAGATTTCTTCGATATAGGGCAAACTATGGCCTGGCGCGGACTAAGCCAGAAGGGCCATTTTCCTTTGTAATGCTCCAACAATATGGCAAACATACGTTCCACAGATCCCAACACGGCTCTATGAATCATTACAGGTCTCTGCCTCTTCGCTTCGTCGTCAGCTGAGTACTCCAGTTTGAAGCGATCAGGAAGTTGGAAATCAAGCTGGTATGACGCGACAAGAAACATACAATCAACTCCTGCACTAACTCTAGCAAGAGAAAAAAGGAAACAAGGAAAACTAAAAATACTTTGGGACCATAACCTGTAAAGTCGCACACTGGAATTTCCTATTCAGTGCATCAGAAACTGTGATGTCTATCTTTGGGCCATAAAATGCACCATCTCCTTCGTTCAACTGCCAAAACAAACACACTTTAGAATGAATGCAGACTAGTGAATAAACTTGAGTATTCATTCATCAATAAGTGCCAATACCTGCCATGTCTTTCCAAAAGCATCTAGGGCTACTTTGAGATCATTTTCAGCTTTATCCCATGTTGCCAAATCTCCAAGGTACTTTTCTGGCCTCTGAAATTTTATATTAACATGAAATTAATGGGCAATAGGAACATATCACGCAAAGTATATAAATTGAAGAAACTTCCAATATGGTACCGTTGAAAGCTTTAGCTCATAGGTAAACCCAAATATTTTGTATGCATAGTCAATGAACTCCAACACAGCCTTCACTTCATCCGTAACCTGCAAACAGATGACATTAACAAAAGAGTGATGGGAGGAAAAGGAGCTCCAACATTGGCAGACACAAGTATATCACAAACCTGATCCTCTGTACAGAATATGTGTGCATCATCCTGAAATAAGTGTGCGATTATCATATTAGGCAAAAACTATACATGGAACTATAAAATGATAAATAAGCAATGTACACAAGGATATAAAATAAACCTGCTGGAACCGTCGGACACGAGTCAACCCACTAAGTGCTCCACTTGCCTCATTGCGGTGCAACACTCCAAAGTCAGCAAGTCTAATAGGTAACTCTGCAGACAGACCATATAAGCCGTAAAACGATGTTAGCAAATATAAATAATAGCCTTGACAACTTCTTTAGTAAAATTTATAAAAGGGGACACTTTATCCATATTGTCCGTGACAAGGCAGATATTAGACTTTGGAGCCGTAATCCACTAGGGAGTTTTGATAGTTTGTATGATGTTAACTTTAATTTCTACTATTAATCTCATTCCTAGATCTGTTTTTGATGATATCAAATGCACTACAGGAACAGAGTCGCACCTCTGTATGACCGAACCCTGTGTTGGAACATCAAGCAGTGACCAGGGCAATTCATAGGTTTTAGCCCGAATTCCTGTTTCTCAATCTGCATTAGGAACATTCGCAAGTCACTCACGCGTAGAATATAACCTAGGCCAAACATTGACTTTTAAGGAGAAGCATGCTGAAGTGTCAGAGTCAAGGGGACTCTTAAGCTTTTCATGTACTCTTACATCAAAAGTAAACATATTCTCCTTGTAATTTGCAGCATGTCCAGAAGTTTCCCACAGATTCATGTTGTACATATTTGGCGTTATAACCTGCCAGTGTAAGGTTAATTTCGCGTTTCCCACTCATCAAGCATATCAGCAATGAGATGAGAGCTTAGAAAAAACCTCTGTGTAACCCCTTTTCCAGTATTGCTCCTTAATGAATTCCATCAACTTGTTATATACACGAGTGCCGAGTGGAAGAAAGAACCAACTCCCAGGGCTGAAGCTCAAGGATGATGAGTATATATCTCTATAGTGAAACTAACATAAAGAGGAAATATTGTTGAGTAGCACTGAAAGAACCTGAGTTGATGACAAAAGAAAAGTTCCTGCTTTTGGCCCAATAGTCTGTGGTCATACTTTTTGGCTTCTTCAAGAAATTGAAGATATTTCTACAACACCCAAGACAAAGACAATAGATATTATTGCATACTGAGAACCCTGCTCGGAATATTATAAGAAATTTAAGTACCTTCAGCTGTTTCTGATCTGGATAAGATATTCCATAAACTCTCTGCAAACTTTCACGCTCTTTGCTACCCCTCCAGTAAGCTGATGAGGCCTGAGAAAAATATATTGGTCAACACAAGAAACAAAACTAGAATCTACATATATATAACTACTAAAGATATAGAGGCAACTCACCCTCAAACACTTGAATGCTTTCACAAAAGAAGTGTTTGGTATGTGCGGTCCACGACACAAATCAACGAGAGGGCCACATCTATAGACAGTAATGGTCTTGTCCGCAGGTAAATCGTTGATGATTTCAACCTAGGTGATTAACAGCATAAGTATGAGTCCAAGAAAAACAAATTCGAATAGGACATATGTGAAAGTGGGGTTAGAGAAACATAACAAATTCAATGATCATAATATGTAGCTTCAACACACCTTAAAATTGTTATCAGAAAACATCTCAATCGCCTGATCCTTCGTCACTTCGATCCTTTCAAATGGTTGCGCTTCCTGAGATGTAAAGAGAAGAGAATCAGAGCAATAGAAAATATGAATAAAAGTTGGGTGACATATTTCATTCAATTCTCACTTAAAAGGTTTGAAAAAAGAAGCAAATAGTTACAACATAAGTTGAAGCTTAGCA
>OVBB01000342.1:0-27134 GCA_900406415.1 Isatis lusitanica
TCGATGGACTGGCCTTAAGCTCAGTGACCTCTGAGACGGGCCGAACTATCTCACTAACCTCGGCTTTTGTGGCATCTTCGGGTCTGGATGGATATGCCTTGGTCTCTCGTGTTCTTGTTTGATTGTCGTTTGGCCGGGCATGTCTACTCCGGTTCGGGGGTGTTACAGGGCGTGGTCGCAACAATTACCACCCTTATGGTCGTGGCAAAGGCCGTAACGACCGCGGATAATAAGAGGACTCTAACCGTGGCCATGGAAATGGCTGTGGAAATCAATCCGGACATCAGTTCGACCCGACCAAACCCGTTTGCCATCGTTGTGGGATGAGTAATCATTGGGCCAAGACTTGCAGAACTTCCAGACATCTTGTGGAACTCTATCGAGAAAGTCTTAAAGGTAAGAATCCTGAGGCCAATATGATCTAGCATGACATTGAGGGCGATTTGATCATGAAAAGAATAATCAAATGGACGCAAAAAAGAATGATCTCATGGATTATGAGACTTCCGATTGCTTAAAGTGATTTAGGCTTTTAAGTTTTTTTTGTGTTGCATTCATGTTGCTTTGATTTTATGTCTTTGGATTCATTTCTTTGGTGTTTAATGAATAATTTAAGGCTTTTAAGACCTAAATTCTTGTCTTATGAAGTATGGACGAGTTCGTGGTGGATAGTTGGTCAAGCCACACGATTTTAAAAGATAAAACATACTTCATAAATCTTGCACTTAAGAAGGCTAATATAGGTACTATAGCAGGGCCGGCCGGTCTTATAGAAGCTTCGGCCAGGCCAACATTTTAATGCCTAAGGGCACGCGTCTAGAAATCCCTGATGCATTGGTTTCACCAAGCTCAAATCAAAACTTATTGAGTTTTAAAGACATTCGTCTGAATGGTCTTCATGTGGAAACAATGGGCGGAGGAAACAGAGAATTTCTTCATATAGTTAAAATCGCACAAGGCCAAAAGAAAGTCATTGAGACTATACCTGTTATAGCTACGGGCTTATACTGTACAAAGATCAGTATAATAGAAGCCAATGCCACCGTAAAAAAAGCCTTTATGGTTATGTTCACTTTATGGCATGACCGGCTGGGACATCTCGAGTCAGTAATGATACGGAAATTAATATCAAATACTAGAGGACACGCCTTGAAAGAAAGGAGAGTGATCCCTAAGATTCAAACTTGTGCCTCATGTTCACAAGGAAAATTGATTGTAAGGCCATCACCAGTGAAAGTGACTAAGGAAACGATAAATTTCCTGGAAATAATTCAAGGAGACATATGCAGACCAATTCACCCACCTTGTGGACGTTCCGATATTTTATGGTCCACATTGACACATCTACAAGATGGTCACATGTATGCTTTTTGTCAACACGTAACTTAGCATTTGCAAGACTCCTTGCTCAGATGATACGCCTATGTGGCACACTTTCTGGACTTTCCATTAAAGACCATACGCATGGACAATGCTGGTGAGTTTACGTCCCGTGCATTTGATGATTACTGTATGTCCATGGGGGNNAGGACATGTGGTCTTACACGCTGCTGAACTAATCCGTATCAGGCCATCTAGTGATCATAAATATTCTCCATCCCAATTAATTATGGGTCAAGAGCCAGACATCTCTCATCTTAAGACATTCGGATGCTCAGCTTATGTACCTATTGCACCACCATAGAGGACTAAGATGGGACCTCAAAGGAGGATGGTAATATATGTTGGATATGATTCACCCACGATCATAAAGTATCTTGAGCCAACCACTGGTGATTTATTCAAGGCCAGATACGCGGATTGTCATTTTGACGAATCCGATTTTCCAACACTAGGTAAAGCAAACCGGCTGGTAAAAGAAATTGCATGGAATCAAACATCCTTGAATTGGCAAGATCCTCAGACTCAAGCAAGTGATTTAGAAGTCCAAAAGATAATTCATATGCAAAAGCTAGCTATCCAATTGTCAGATTCCTTTGCTGACCCGCATAGAGTAACTAAATCGTATATACCAGTCGTGAATGCACTAATACGAATTGATGTCCATGATGGACCGCAAGTGTCTACAGAGTTTAAACCATGAGTGAAACATGGAAGATCTACGGTTCCAAAGACTACTCCTCGAAATCTAAGAAAGGTGCCGAAATTCAGATCGAGGAGATAGTGGATGGTCCGGACACAAATAAACCTAAGGTACCGGTAAATGAAGCTCGGGACGCCGAGCCTCAAGGTCCTGAAGTTCCCGATAACAATGAGATCTCGATAAATTTTGTTATGTCCGGAATCCAATGGAATAGAAAAGATGTCGACATTGATGATATATTTGCATGCAATGTAGCACTTGGTGTAATGAATGATGATCTAGAACCAACGTCAATCTCTGAGTGCACTCAACGATCAGATTGGATTAAATGGAAAAATGCTACAAACGTGGAGTTAAACTCTTTAAAGAAGAGAGAGGTTTTTGGTCCTATAATTCGGACACCTCGTAATATAATCCCAGTGACATAAATGGGTCTTTGTGAGGAATAGAAACAAAGAAGGAGAAATCGTTAGACACAAAGCACGGCTTGTGGCACAAGGATTCTCACAAAGACCAGGAATCAATTATGAGGAGACATACTCCCCTGTGGTGGATGCAACGACTTACTGATTCCTGATAAGTCTGGCCATAAGAAAAAAATTGGATTTACGGTTAATAGATGTTGTAACCGCCTATTTATATGGTCCACTGGATAATGAAATCTATATGCGATTACCAGGGGGTATTGAGCTCAAAGATAAGAAAAGTTCGCGAGAATAACACTGCATTAGGCTGAACAAATCCTTGTACGGACTGAAGCAGAGTTGACGTATGTGGACAACTGGTTAAGTGAATACTTAGTAAAGTCCGGGTACAAAAATGATCCCATCAGTCCGTGTATTTTTATAAAGAAGTTTGCAAACAAAGGATTTGTGATTATACCAGTATACGTGGATGATCTGAACATCCTCGAAACCCCTGATGAAATCGCCAAACAGTTGAATACTTAAAGGCCGAATTTGAGATGACAGACTTAGGAAAAACTAAGTTATATTTGGGAATACAGCTTGAGTACATCAATGATGGAATCGTTGTGCATCAAATCGCATATACAGAAAAGGTACTCAAGAGATTTCACATGGACCAGGCTCACCCACTAAGCAGCCCAATGGTGTTGAGAAGCCTCGGATTGGACAGTGATCCATTCGTTCCGAAGAAGGACAATGAAGAAGTCCTTGGTCCCGAAGTGCCATATCTCAGTGTTATAGGAGCGTTATTGTACTTAGCTAGTCACACTAGACCACACATATGTTTTTCCGTCGACCTGCTATCAAGATTTGGTTCTTGTCCGACCCAAAGGCACTGGAACAGGATTAAACACATACTTCATTACCTGAAAGGAACGAAAGATATGGGTTTGTTTTATACTAACCTTAACGATAAAGGTTTCGTTGGTTTTGCTGATGCAGGTTACCTTTCAGATCCGCTTAATGGTTGATCTCAGACAGGATATGTTTTCACTCACGGAGGAACAACAATTTCATGGCGATCCATGAAGCAGACACTCACGGCCACATAGTCCAATCATGCAGAGATTTTGGCGATTCACGAGGCCAGCCGTGAATGTGTTTGGTTGAGATCGATGACTCAGCACATAAGGCGAGATTGTGGGATGGCCGATGGGAAGGAAGAACTAACCATACTCTACGAGGATAATGCCGCATGCATAGCTCAACTGAAGGATGGATACATCAAGGGAGACCGGACAACACACATTCTGCCCAAGTTCTTTTTCACTCACGACCTACAGAAGTCCGGAGAAGTTCAAGTGCTTCAAGTCCGTTCACCAAAGTTCTTTTTCACTCACGACCTCAGAAGTCCGGAGAAGTTCAAGTGCTTCAAGTCCGTTCAAGTGAAAACTCGGCCGGCCTTTTCACGAACTCGCTTCCAACCTTCACGCTCAAGAAGCTGATGTATCAGATTGGCATGCGCCAATAAAAGGACTTATAAGGATGTCTAAATGAGGGGGAGTAATACGTGCTGTACACTTTCCTCACTAAGGTTTTGTCCGACTGGGTTTTACTTTAGTGAGGTTTTAATGACGCAGCATCCTCAAGCGTATTACAAAGATCCTTGGTAGCATCGGGTTCGGTTGTTTCATCCAAGGGATATAACCTCTAGTGGGCCGGTTTAGTGAGTCAATACCAAACGGTTTTTAACATAAGTGATGTTTAGGGCTTAATCTAGAAGAACCCTTGCTTATTGGTTATATTAAATGCTAGAATTTATTTAATATTTCGTAATCTAGACTTTAGGCTTTCTTATGCATTGAGAGTGTTTGATGAAATACTTGAATGAAACCTTTAGGTGCTTAGTATGCATAGCCAATGAAAGTTTATGGTTAGGGGCCTTAGTGACTATTGAGACTTGTTTTGAATGCTTGTAATTCTTGTGATTAGCCAATGGGAAGTGATGTTGATTACTTAATTAGCATCAGATTAATTCCATAAAAGTGGATTAGCTAATTTAGTGATCTAGGTTCATCATTTGAACGATTGATTTAACATCATTGATTAGTACTTTATCACCCATAGTCAATAATCCAAAGGCTTCAAATTTTATATTTTGGTTAATCTATTTCCTTTGTTTTGGTTACTTTTCTCTGTTTTGGTGTTTTGGTTTCATTTTGGTTTGCATTTGTTTGGTAGATTGTTAGTTAGTTGAATGCTATAAACCACTTTTTTTTTTTTTTTTTTTGAAAGAAACTGCTATAAACCACTTGACGGGATTGAATCCTAGAAAGGCAAAATTGTTGCCTCTTTAGTGAGTTAGATCTCTAAAGTTTGGATTGAATCTCATTACTAGAAAGGTATAAGTAGTTTGGGTAATTAAAAGTGAATCCACATTCATGCCATCAGTAGCAAGCCCATGAGTACTGAAGCAAATATTAGGGTTAGGGTTCTGAAATACTTCGCTCATCAGATTTGAAGTTACAACGACAAATTAATGTCCTTAATGAATTCCCTTTATTAAGTCCTATAATTGATCTCAATTTGGTTGTGTATTTATTGATTTATGCCTAATATAACATTTATTTGGGCAATGCAATAATTGAGCAACACTGACTGCAGAATTTGATTGTTTATCGTCTTTCACTTCAACACATTTAGAACAGTGCGAATATATCCTAAAAGTAAAAACAAAAAAAAGTGAGAAATATCAATAAAAAAAAATAACGAGATGATTTTTTTGGTATTATGTTACTTTACATAGTTCTGCAATATGTTTGTCATTGCTCTACTTTAATCTTCCGTAATAGAAATAGCGCTAGTAGTTTGAGAATAGCAAATCATTTCTAACATACTTTTTCCTCTGTTCCTGGGATTTTCCCTTGACGTTAACATCTCAAAAGAAATCTTAGACCATTTCTTCTTTAAAATATAATACACCGTAGCAAATGAAATTTGAATCTAAAATGTGCAAAAATATCAACTTTTTATACTACCACTAAACCATTAACATTTTGGTTAAACCAATGCAAATTTGTACCCTTGTCCAACCTAGTGGCCAGTAGATGACGAAGTCCCGGTGGTTTTCTTACATTTTCATTCATACGACAATAAATGTGTGAATAATTGTAAAAGGTTGGAGGAGCAAAAATCTGTAAATGAGCTGATGGATCCCCATTTGAAGGCTGAATTAAAAACTTCAGTTGATATATTTTAGTATATCTATTATAAAAAAAATTTCGTATCATTCAACAGCCAAACATTTGCAGGAAAGAGGAAAATTGAAATCTTACTTTAATTATATTGAATAATATAAAGTGTAAACTATAAGACAAAAGTTTTCTGTTCAATAATGTCCGACTAAATTAAGTAACTTATTAATGTTGTGAGTCCACTCGCTTCTATTAATTAAAAATGAACATTTTACATTTTTTTTTTTTGTCAAAACCAAAGAAACTACAACAATCTAGAAATTAAAATCAAGTCATCGTGGAGCAATTGAATCAATGTAGACCAACTCAGAATGATGACTCCATGCACTTCTCGTCAACTTGTCTGCTTTTCATTTTTTCGTCCGCGAAATAAACTTGAGCTGAAAATCTTCAAACCGCTCCTTCCAACTTTAGAATTCTTCCAAATGAATTGAGAAAGCTGGCCACTCTGCTGGAGAGGACACTATCTTAACCAGTTCAGAGCAATAAGTCGCAAAAACAAGCGGGTACATTGAAGATTATGCATACATTCCATTGCCCAAATCAAAGCTTCAAATTCTGCATGTAATGGTGAGAAACTACGGCGTATATTACGCATTCCCATCATTTGGTACGTTGACCAATTTTGTGACAATACCATCTTTGTCCTGAATAAATATTTGAATCTTTCCAGGCACCATCCACATAACACCACCAAGCCCCATTCATTTCTGCCTCTACCAGCCTAACGACTGCCACTGATGAATCCCCGGGTCTCCATACTGACCCATCTTCACTTTCTTGCGCTCCTTGCCAGAGACGTCCTTCAGTTGTTGCTATCGTGAAGATTTCTTGTGGATTGCGATCCTTGTTGCTAAAAACAAAATCATTCATACTCTTCCAAAGGTACCACAGGATCCAAGGAAAAAAAAGTGTATGTCACATCCTTTAGGAGTCTGGAAAACAGAAAATTCATATTGGCAAAGATCAATTTTCCCGGAAACACGATCTGATTCGTCGGTTCCAGAGAAATGGCTCACGTCTGTATCGCTGGGGGCATTCAAATAGTACATGATTAATCGATTCCTCTTCTGCTCCACACCTCGTGCACTGAGGGTCGCATAAAATCTCCTTGGTCCGTAAATTTTTAATAACCAAAACACATCCCGAAAGTACTTTCCATAAGAAATGTCTGAGCTTGGGGGGGGGGGGGGGCTTTTTNTCAGAAATGGCTGAATATCAGGTCCGTAATAAACCTCAGGATCCCTGTATACGGAAATAATATCTGAATCGAATAACCAGATTTCAAAGTGTATTTCCCCGTTTTGGTGAAATGCCACCCCAATGAATCAGGTTTTAGAAACCGGTTTATCGGAATTTGCCAAATAGTATATGCATCCTGAGGAGAGATTACTGCATCAATTAGTGGCAGATTCCATAACCACGTCGATGGATCAATCATATCGCTGACCATAATATTAGGATAAATGGTAAAATCAGGTTGCTGGTCTCGGGCGAGGGGCAGATAACCAAGGGTCATTCCATTCTGAGATATATGATCCTGATTCTATCCTTTTTATTAGTCCTTTGCTAACCAGAGATCTAGCAGATACAATACTCCTCCATCCATAAGACGGGGAGTATGATCTAGTAGGATTCAAAGGATCCGAGTTACGATAGTAGCGTTCCTTTAAAAACTCTGGCAAATAAAGAGTCCGATTTATCAATGAGTCTCCATAACTGTTTCGCCAACATTGCTGTGTTAAAATCCTTGATTACGCGAAACCCAATTCCTCCTTCACATTTATCCCGATATAACTTATCCCAGACCATCCAGTGCATACCTGCCTGATTACTTCCCGTACTCCACCAGAACGCGAAATCACATTTGTCAGTTTCTTTGTTACCGCTTTTCGCAAGCGGTAACAAGACATAACATGTGTTGGCAAGGCGGTAGCCACAGACTTAATTAGAACTTCCTTTCCTCCTTTTGATAATAGTTTGGCAGTCCATCCATTCACCCGATTATGAAGCCTTTCCTGCAGAAAACCAAAATTTTGTGTTTTCGCTCCACCTAAACTCTCTTGAATTCCTAAGTAGGACCCCATACCTCCAATATTCGCAATCAAAGCTTCTGTACACAATACAAAAAGATATGGGGATAAAGGATCCCCTTGATGCAAACCTCGTTGGGAGATGATGCGTCCCCTTGGCTGAAAATCTACATTCTTTATCAACCAAATTGTAAAAATATATATACGTCCAAAAATGAGAATTCATTTAAGAGATCCAACTACAAAAAAAAAAAAAACTGTTTTGGATCGTCGTTTTCTATAAGCTATATTTGACCAATGAATCGTTACAAAACAATATATATATATCACTTGCAATTAATTAGATATAAAACTTATGGGACCTCTACTAATTGACTTCCTCGGTGGAATCCAATAAAAATCTCCTTTACATTACATATGCTTTGCCTTTAGAGTAGTTAAATGTGGAAGAAAATAAGACAAACATATTGAGTAAAGTATAAAAGTAAAGCACATACGACTAAACATATAAAGAACAACATGGCGAGCAATAAAGACATAACAGTAAGCGTCCAAGCACTTTAATGTAAACAAGTATGACCAAGAAGAAGATATGGAATATATAGAAATAAAGATGATCGTCGTCACTCAATTATAGTTCGATATTAAATTTGTTGTAAAGAAAATATAAGGGTGTGCTGGATTAGATGCCGACAGTAAGACATCTTATCACGCAATTAAGGGGCCAGCGTACCACTATACTTCAACTTTAGTAATATGTCTATCAATAATTTAGGAAAATGTGACAATGGTTGGGCTGACCTAGTCTCGATTAGTTCCGGTTTCTAGAGAACTGGAAAATATGTTTTTAATTAAATGAGCTAATTAGACTACCTTAGTTTATGTGAACTAAATCTGAAGATGTTTATTGAGAATATATACTCCCCTGTTTCAAATTATTAGATGTTTATTGAGAATAGATACACATATTAATAAAACATATTAAATTTGATGATAACAAATCATTTTTGTGTTTTACAATTTTCTATAACTCTAAACCAATAATACTTCAAAAACCCCATTTATTTTTCTGAAGTTTACAATTTATCAGCATTAACTAATTAAAAATGCATAGAAAATTTAAAACATCTATCTTTCTGAAAGACAACTTTTTTATAAAACATCTAGTAATTTCAAACAAAGGGAGTACCATTTAATTTATTAAAAATTTTAATATATCAACTTATTAACAAATTTATTTAAAAAATTATATATCAATTTTACAAAATTCATAATTAAATGTCATATGATTAAAATAAATAAAAATAAATATTTTTATTCTCAATAAATTTATATGTCCATAATTTTATCTTGTATAAAATGACATGTAAATTCATATATTTTTTATTAAAAAATATCATTAATTAGTTAAATTGATCACTTTTAACATCTCATATATATTATAATATTTCTTAAAATAAATATTTCTGATAACTAAAATTCTTTATGTAAAAATATGTTTGATAAATAATTCTAATATCACATATATAATTTTATTTTTTTTATCTCATAGTTAACTTTTAGATTCATTTTTATAAAATAGAAAGTATAAAAAATAACTCTTATTTTTATTTGTTTACAATATTAAATTTCTGAAATATAAACTTAAGCTTCTGAAATAAAAACTTAAGCTTCTGAAATGGAAACGTAAGCTTCTAATACATTAATGAAGTTGTTTTGGAAATGTTATGGAAGCGAGGTTCCGAAAGATTCTGAAAGCTTCTGATTCCTGAAGCGGAAAGCACTCACCAAACGAAGCTTCCGTGCAAGGTAGAACTATATACTGTTAGTTTAAGTGAATCAGCTATCACTATTTGTGTATATTTGTTTAGAAAAGTTTCCAGGCCAATTCTAAAAATATTTCGGTCTGTGTTATAGTGTTTTAAGTAATTTAATGAATATAATTATCTTACATGCTCTTTCGTAGACTACCAATGTTATACTTGTAGTAGGGTCAAGATAGAATAACGACTGAGAGATTGAACAATTTCGAAGTTGAATAGTTAAGAAACCTTGAATGGTGGCCTCCATTCAATTTCGAAAAACATCTCCAGAAAATCAGCGACTTTAAATCATCACCAAGAACATCTGAGAAGTAGAACAGCTGTCTACTTGAGTGGGAGGATGTCGCATAGTCTTGTATGATTTTATATATACGCCTCTAACTTAAAAGTGACCTATTTTGCCAATAAACCCATACATAAGAGAGTTCACACATGTATAGCAGACATCCATTCATAAATGTAGGATCTAGTTTTTTCAATAAAATAATCGTTCTATTATTTACCAATGTATACAATGGACCTATAAATTCGAGATCTTCCCATCCACATCCTATTACCATCTCTTGAAACTCGTACAATACTGTAGCTTAGATTATGTGGTAGTATAGTGATCCAAAATGTTTATTAAAAACATTGTGATACTTAAATCACCTACTCTAGTCGCCTGTTAGTTTCCTTGTACAAACCAAAAACCATTCGCACATTTATAAATTTCTTCTCTCAGTTTGAAAGATTAAAGCGTAAACAAATGAATCAAAAACTAATCGACAAAGCCAAAAATTACACCCAAAAGTTAATAAGTTGCAAAATTTAGAATAAAGGAGCTAGTAACACTACCTTATTCCACCAGAAAGTGTATTCTTATATTGTGATTGTCTTTTGTGGCGATGGAATTCAATCCCGGGAAAATTAAATAAAGACGAATATAAAAACAAAACATTACTACATTCAGAGAAGAAATGTTAGGTACAGGTTCAGCACCTTCCAAAAGGCCCATCAATATTTCACCTCGGCCCGTCCATATTGATTACCGATTAATTAATATTAGATTTAGTTTAAACAATGATATTTATCGGCGTCGGATAAATGTAAATGTTTAACGATATTTTATTTTTCACCTCGAAGAGGAACATTTACTTTTTAGGATAAAACAAGTCTAGCGCCGGCCCAAAAAATACGCAAGTGATATCATGTACGCGAGGAAATAAGGAAAGAGATAACGTCGAATCTGGAACTATTCCTAAACCCACAGAGCTTAAATCGGCGAGGACTCCACTATATAAAGAAGAGGGTCTTCAAGCAGAAGGGTGGAAGCTGCGTCAACTCAAGAATTAATTTATTGACGAAGACATATAAAAGGGTGGAGACAAAGGATTTGATTCCGCTGCGTTTGTTTTCAAGGGAGCCGCCGGTGCCGTAGTTGCCGCTGGAAAAAGCAGCGACCAACTGTTAAGAAGAAAATTGGGTGAGGATGACACTGACGCTGCATCTACTTTGATGGTGGTGTTAGTCCCATTTTTATCTTATATTTTGTGTGGGTGACGCTAACGCCAGTGTTGATTAAAAGAACACAGTTATAGTATTAAACCAAGTAAGAAAACATCACTAAATGCATGGCTCGGTGATAAAAGTCATGAAATCGAATATAAAGACCCCTATAGCTATCATTTTCACACAACTCAGACAAAAGGAAAACATGTTTTAGACACAGACGTTCGAGGAGAAGGATCGAGCAAGGAGTATTGCAAGAATACTTACCAGAATACACTTAAGAGTTGAAAACTCTTCAAACTTCTTAGATCAATCGAGGTGTGGACATGACTCGTGGTAACACGATATCGTAATCTCCTATTTTGATCTACATTGTTCATATTTTTGGCTTCTTTTTATGGTAGTAGAAAATTTATTCTTGATTCTCTCAAAGTTATTCTTTAAAGTTCGAAGCTCCTTTTTATGGGATTTGGCATAATAGACTTTTTGTGATGATGACATGTTTAAGCCAAGTTTTCATGAGAAAAATGTGGATTTGATCTTAGGTACCTATTATATGATATGTTGAAAACATTGAAGGAAATGAATTGAATATGAAGTTAAATAAGAAAAGTATGGATGTTAGACTATCTTAATTAGTTTCAAGGTGTACAAACTTTTGAATAGTGTTTTTAATTTGTGCAGTGATGGACCTTCGAGGTTATGTGGCTTCCAGCAATGAAGGACATTCGGGTTTGGGATCGTGATGGTTACATGCCATAAAAGACCTCTTGAGTCAAGTGACTTTGGACTGTATCAGGTATTCGGATCGTATGGGATCATTGGGGTTGGAAATGTGCTGAAATTTCTAATTAACCAAAAAGCGAATGAAAAATGACTAGCTATGAAAATTAAAAATTGAAAATGGATTAATATGTTACTAGTATGAATTTGATAACTAGATAAAATTATTTATTACATTGTGTTGGTTGTACGCAAGTACGATCACCCTCACAGAATTCATACTCATGCCTCTTTTTGTGATTCATGTGAGGATAAGTTGACTGGGCATGAGACTTTAGAGTCTCTCGGGGTCGGGTGTTATAAACTTCGAGGTACTTTTATCTGGTTATGCATTAAAATGCTATTATAGCCTACATGTCTTATAATATTTGGTCTCAGGTTTTAGTCAATAAAGTTTTGATGGAGACGATGTTCAGTTTTTTAATTAGGTTTTTTATTGGTCGTCCACAGATCTTCGGTCTAAAGGAAAACAAAATTACCATCAATAATCTCTCCAACCAAAGTTAGGTTAGGCTTGGCTTGGATATAATGACTACCAACATAGCTCTCTGGTCACGGAAAGCTGTTTAAGTCTGCATCAGCTCCACACATGAAAACTTAAGCTCATGCACCTTCTTCTCACTATCCTAGCAAATTAAAAAAACATGAGATTTGCAAGAATCCGACAAAGTAGAAACTGTTCCTGGTGATCGAAGAGGGAAGTCTCAAAGTCAGAAGCACAAACATTCTCCATGGAAAGATCCCCGACAAGTTTAGACTTCTCTGCCTCGAACACCTCAGCCTTTTTTAAGAGAGATTCCTCAAAAATGGAGGCACAAGCCAAATATCTCTTTGGAAAAGAAGAAATAAACATTCGATTTAATTTCAGACAATTCACAAAGACTCCTCGTGTGCCACTCTACTATGCTGTTATGAGAAGCTATCAACTAAAAGATGATGAAAACAAAGTCGAAAATATGTCAGGAAAGATCAGCTTCAAAAGAAGCAAGTATTTGGAAAATATTTTACCCCGCCAAGGCTCTAGGAAAATGAAGGAAAGTTCTCAAGATCCTTCTTCAAGAATCGATTGAGTGGAAAATATTCGCCCCTGCCTTATGATAGTGACATAAAAAAGTCACAGTCATAGTTGGCTTCTTCACGATTGGAAAATTAGGATTATGTCCAAAACGTCGTTGGTATTTCATGCCCTTTTAGTGGAGTGATAAGGTAATTTGAGATTGATTTTTCAACAAATAGTGATCCTGAAGCATTTTATATGCCCAAATTACTTATAGACTCACAACTAACCATTTTTTCAGACTGGGCATTAAACAAAGAAGTCTCCAGGGAATGTGAGACATTCGAACGATCTCGCTAAGGAAGATTTATGGGAGAGGAATCGTTGACAATCACTCCAAATAAATCCAACTATGTCAAGAAAAGAACCAAAGACCACCTCACACCATGACCCTTGGCATAAGAAACTTCCCCAGCGGTCCCAGAAGGCCTTTTAATCCATAATTTTGCAATAATTCTGAAAGAAATTCATCAGAGAAGTAGTCATGTCAAACATGAAACATAAGATTATTAGGGGAATGCTATAAAGAGGAAGAAACACAGTAGGAAAGTCAATCAATTTCCATGAAAATTCAGACTAAACAAGAGAAAGAGACCGCAAAGACAAAATCAATTAAAAGATAAGCCACATTCACTGGAATTCTATCTAATATGCCCCAATATGGTTGGGCATATTTTCCAAACCTGAAATCCGAACCCGGTGTCGACCCGAAAACACCAGTTCGGTATGAGTATGAGTTGTGGTGAAATAACCGAATGGTATTTATGAGCTAGATCCAGTGGGTTTAAGGATTATCCGAACCGAACTGATACCCAAAAGGGTTAACGAAGTTAATGACTAAGAGGACGTATTGGGAAACTTTCCTGAGTTTGTACGTGACTTTATTCGATTTTCTCCACAAGGAATTTTTTTTACTAAATCATCGTTTTCAATCTTCGATCTTCAGGGATTTTGGAAACTAGAAATGATCTAAGTTTTCAATTTCACTTTGGCTTTGAATTTGTTTTCTTAAGTTTGGCTTTTGAATAAGTTTACTTCTTGTTTTGGTTTTAAGAACTATTGCTTTGGTACTTTCAATAATATTCATCTCTTTTTTTTATTATTGTCTCTATCTTATTTGAAAAAAAAAATCAGTTATTATTAGTTCATTTTAGTATGTCCTAATACCATGTACAAGTCCTCTCCTCTTCTAATTCTTGGACTCAGTCATCCAGGATCAAGATGATTAGCATATAAATTTCCAACTTTCAAGTACATTGACCATGTGCAATGTCATTATATTATTCATATCTAAGTATGAACTTGTTCATCAAATCAGTTGTATATTACACAATGCCAAAAACCACTTTAGTTTTATTAATATTATCACATGAACTTGGGTTGATTGTGTATAATTGTTTACTATCTACAAACTTACGAGGGGTATAGACGATTTTGGTGTATAAAAGAGTAGCCTGATCTTGTCTTCTTTGGACCTAACTTTCATTCCCTTTCATAGTAAGAATTAGGCAAACCATGCCAAAACATGAAAGCTTTGTAAAATAACTGAACCTGAAATGAATCTGTATGGGGTTAAGAGTTTTTAGCTTACACCCCGAACCGACCCGAACCCAGCATAAATCGACACAACTGTTCGTAATAACCGAATGGGACCTCTATCCTAAACCTAAAAACCCGAATTACCCAACAGATTCCGACCGGGTTACCCGAAAATCTGAATTTCTTACTTCAATTTTACTCCTTCACTTCACTAATTACAAACTCTTGAATTTATTTTTTGCAGTCATTAGTTTTTATTTCTGTATCCAAGACCCTATCCCCCAAATTATTTTTATTTACAGATTTTGTATATTGTAGTTTCTGCTACAACAACCTTTAGAGTGGAAAATGTGTAGAGGTTATTAGAATAGTAATCTGTATATTCTTGTCTATATTAGAAAATAGACTTATAATCCCCAACGTCTACTTTGTACATAATACTCCTATATATTCTGGAGAATAGAAGCCATTTACCTAAACCTTCCGCCGCTCTTATTTCTTTTTTCTTTCTCTGCTCTTTCTTCTGATCTCTCTCTTCTTATGTTTTCATCCTCTTCTTCTCTTTCTTTGCTCATGCCCGCGGCACTTGTCAATGATCGCACCCTCAAAACCCTCAGCCTCACCCAAATCAAGGCTCATGTCCCGATTATTCTTGATATGGACCAGAAGAACTACGAAATCTGGAGTTAGCTAATTGAAACCCATTGCCACAGTTTCAATGTACTTGGTCATCTTAATGGCACATCTGCTCGTACATATGAAACAGATACTGCTTGGTCACAAACCGACGGCACCATAAAGATGTGGATCTATGGTACTCTGTCGGAATCACTACTAAAATTTGTGCTTAAAACCAAATGTAAAGCCAGCGAGCTGTGGGCCCAATCGATAATTTGTTTCGCGACAGGAAAGAAGCCTGAGCGATCCAACTCGAGAATTAACTTCGACAATTGCAGATCGGTGATCTCTCTGTCCATGAGTATTGCCAAAAACTGAACTCTTTCAGATCTCGTTGCCAACGTCAACTCTCCAATCACGGAACGAGCTCTTATCAGGCATCTTCTCAATGGACTTAGCCCAAAGTTTGATAGCATCATTAATATTATCAAGCATCACTCACCACCATTCTCGTTTAGTACGGCGCGATCGGTGCCAAAACACAAAGAAGATCGTCTCAATACCAAGCGTCAGGTTCCCTCCTCTAGTCATGACAATGCTTCGTCTCCGCAGATACTTCTCGCGTCCTCCGCTCCGTCCTACAATAATGATACTGTCCCATTGACTTCGTCATATAAAAAATATCATCACAATCGTGGCAATTGCGGCAACGGTGGTCGGAACTCCAGAGGTCGTGGCCACTCTAATTGGTCACAGGGAAATTGGAATTCTGGGCCTCCAACTCCATGCGCTTGGCCAATTTAAAACTCATGGCCCAATTCTCCACAATGGTCAATGCAACCTCAATGGCCCAACACATTTGGGCCATTCAATTGGCCCATGACTCCACCATGGCAGAATTATTCCAAGGGACCTCAAGAGCTTCCAACTTAATCATCTGAAATTCTTGGTCAAGCACCTCACGCATATGTCACCACACATAACCAGTCGGTTCTGACGACACCTCCACCATCAGAGATGATTCCAACTGCTTTAGCCAACGCGTTCAATACCATGACACTCCCAACCCCGTAGGACAGCGGCGCGACTGCACATCTTACTGCAAAGTCACGTAACCTTTCATCTCTTTCTTCATCACCTGCTCATCCTCTTATCACTGTTAGTAATGGATCTATTATACCTGCTACTGCAATTGGTCAAACCTCTATTTCATCTTCATCTCGTCCTCTTCATTTAAATAATGTCTTACTTTGTCCACAAATTTTAACAAACCTCATTTCTGTTCGACAGTTTCCTATTGATAATTCTTGGTCTGTTGAATTTGACATCTGAATTTCTTGTTAAATATCTCAATACCAGGATCCCTCTCATCCGATGTGATAGCACTGGTCCGTTGTATGCCGTCTCTCCTTCCTCCTCTGTTACTTCTTCACACGCTTTCATCTCAACTTCGTCTCCATCTATTTGGCACCAACGCTTGGCGACTCAGTTCTTTGGTTTTTTTTCAACATCTAGTTTTTTAAATTGTTCTAAAGTCAATGTGGCTTCTTTATGTCATGTTTGTCAGCTTGGAAACACATTAGGCAATCTTTTTATACTTCACAAACATTCGTTTCTTTTCCTTTTCAAATTATTCAGTCAGATATTTAGACTTCTCCTTTGTCGAGTGTGAGTGGAATAAAGTATTATGTCATTTTTCTTGACCAATTTTCACATTTCGTTTGGATTTATTCTCTACGCAAAAAGAGTGAAGTTTTCTCCAAGATTTTACATTTTTTAACTATATCAAAACTCAATTTCAAACACCGATCAAGGCATTTCAAAGTGATAATGGGGAAAAATTTAATAATCGCCACGTTTTAGATTTTTTCTCTACTCATGGAATTCGACCTTGTTTTTCTTGTCCTTATACATCCCAACAAAATGGCAGGACTGAATGCACTCTCCGCACTATCAATAATCTTGTGCGAGCACTATTGTTTGAAGCGAACTTACCCAACAACAGCTGTGAGGCCTTGAACATGACAGCTCATGTATTTAATTATCTCCCTTCTACATCCATTTATAATGAAATTCCTTTTACAAAATGTTTCCAAAAACAGGTTTCTTACTCCCATCTTCGAGGTTATCAAAATATTCTTCCTACCTTTGCTAACAAGCTCTCTCCTTGTTAAGAAAAATGCATCTTCTTAGGCTACCTAACAAACCATCCAGGGTTTCAGTGTCTTGATCTCTCCTTTCGGTGTATTATCATTTCTCGGCATGTTGTTTTTGATGAAACTGTTTTTCCTTTGTATGTAACTCAAGTGCTTCTCTTCCCCACTCATCTCCGACTTCACAGAATATTCCTCTCTTACAATCTCTTTCGGAGTCTTCTTCTCCTGGGGCTACCCCTGAACCATCGTCCTCTAAGCCTTCTCTTTCAAGTCTCTCAGTTCCGCCTCCACATGCACTGTCACCTGCTCAAAACAATGATCCTCCATGATCAAATCCACCTCCTGCTACTTCTTCTCTTCCTTCTTCTAGTCAAGTTCCACAAGCAGTTCCATCTACAAGGATGCACACTCGCAGCAAAAGTGGCATTAACAAACCAAAGAAAATTTTCACTCTGCATTCTGATATTCTTTCTCCTTTACCCCGTTCCCATCTTGAAGCTTTCAAGGATCCAAACTGGAATGGGGCAATGCAAGCTGAGTATGATGCTCAAATGGCAAGCGGTTTCTTGAATCTTGTACAAGACCTTTAAACACTAACATTGTGCGTTCTATGTGGTTGTTTACTCCCTCATACGTTTAAAGCAGATGGAACGCTGGATCGCATTAAAGCTCGTCTGGTTTGGATCAGCACAATGCGAGAATCTAAGGAATTGATTGATGTGCATCGACCAATCTAAGAAAGGGAACCTCGGTCATACAAGGAGCATACCTACGAATACTTCGGCGTGTGCTGCATATAAAAGGTGGGAAACTACAGAAGAGTGGCCAGCACGCCGCCCAAATACGCTTCACCACGTTTGGATCAAAGAACTGAAGACGTTTCCAATACCGAGGGTTGTTCGGACTGGTATGATCTTGACTTCGACTCCGACCCCCGAAGTTAGGTATGACGCTCCTATAATCATATGCTATTGCTTTGCTCCAAGGAAGAAATAGTGACAGCTTACAATGCGAGACGGGCTCACTTCCCTCGTTCGAATGGGGAAATAGATAAAAGAAAGTCTATGAAATATCATAAGAGAAGCCCAATTGCATTCCATGAAATTACATCGGAGAGGGATTTCTTACTCGACTAAAAGGAGAGGGAAGCTCGGAAGCTCAGAGGTCTTTCTTTGCTCAACTAAATACCTAAGTGGCTCCTCTCTGCTAAGGAAAAACACGAAGTACCCAAGAAACCCCTCTTAGCCCTTAATTACATTATTATAGAGGATCAGGAACTTCTTTGTGTACCCGTATGAGATATTATATACCATCTTTCTAATATTATTATGTATCAATCATTTACATATTACACCAAGAATTGACAAGCGGATAAGTTTTCTAATTTGCCTTTGGGGGTGGGGCCTCTTTTTGATTTTTTAATAAAAAAGGGGGAGAGGGACCCTTTTTATTTTTCAAGCCCTAAAGTATCTTGCCGCCTAAAACTCTGCCAAGAAAGCCCTGCTTTAAGTGGGAATTGATTGCGAAGAGACATTCAGTCCTGTGATTAAACCTAGTACGATTCGGATTGTCCTGGATGTTGTTGTTTCCCGAGATTGTCCTGGATGTTGTTGTTTCCCGTGATTGGCTGCTTCATCAATTAGATGTCAAAGATGCATTCCTCCACAGAAACCTTGAAGAAACTCTTTACATGCACCATCCAGCCTGATTCGTGGATCCGACAAAACCAAATCATGTCTGCCTTTTCAAAAAGTGAATCTATGGTCTCAAACAGTCACCACAAGCATGGTACCAGTGGTTTGCTCAATTTGCCACCAAGATATCTTCGTTCACAGCAAGAGTGATGCATCTTTATTTATTCTTTGCTGAGGCTCTGAATTTGCATAGCTTTTACTTTACGTTGATGACATCATCCTCACTACATCATCAACATTACTACTAAATTCAAATTTTTCTACTCTTACTTCGGAATTTTCTATGACTGATCTTGGTTACCTTCACTATTTTCAGGGAATCTCTGTTCGCACGGACAAACAAGGCCTGTTTTTGGATCAAAGGAACTATACCGCAAATATATTACACTAGGCAAACATGTCGAACTGCAAACCGTGTAGTACACCGGTCGATACCTCCACAAAACTCTGCGCTGACATTGGCCAACCAGTCAATGATCCAACGTTGTATCGCAGCTTGGCGGGCGCACTAAAATATCTCACATTCACAAGGGCGGACATTGCGTATGCCGTTCAGCATATTTGTCTCAACTTGCATGCTCCATGTGAATCTCTTTTCAATGCGCTAAAACGTATTATGCGGTACTTGAAAAGGACTATCTCCGAAGGGTTACACAACACTAAGTCTTCGAAAACAACACTCACCGCCTACACAGATGCAAACTGGGGAGGCTGTCTAAACACACGCCAGTCAACATCCGGATATTGCGTCTACCTTGGCGACAATCTCATCTCATGGTAATTGAAATGGCAACCTACAGGTTCACGATCAAGCGCCGAAGCTGAATAAAGGGGAGTGGAAAATGCGGTTGCTGAAACCATTTGGGTACGAAACCTACTGCTCGAGATCCACTGCCCCATCGTCACAGCCACATTGGTCTACTACGACAATGTGAGTGTCGTTTATCTCTCAATGAATCCGATCCAACATCAGCGCACCAAACATGTCGAGCTTGATATCTTGTTTGTTCGTGAGAGAGTGGCTCTCGGTCAAGTGCGAGTACTCCATGTTCCATCTTCACAGCAGTATGCCGACATATTCACAAAAGGAATATCTTCTGCTTTATTCAAAGTGTACAAGTCCAGTGTTCGTGTTCGAGAGCCTCATGTTTTGACTGAGGGAGGGTATTATAATAGGAATCTGTATATTCTTATGTCCATATTAGGAAATAGAGTTATAGCCCCCAACATCTATTTTGTACATAATACTGCTTTACATATAAAATGAAATATACCTAATCTAATAGAACTAACCAAAAATGGCCGAGTAGATGAAAAAGTGACTAAATATAGGAGGGTATGATCATGCTTACTAAGTTTTTTTCTATTATTTAAATATATATATCATATATTTTAACTTCTTTGTATTTTAAATATAAAAGTTGATGCTAAATGCTATTGAGGGTGTTCATATAGTATTTAAAATTTAAAACAACCAATAGTAGATACCATCTCAACTTTTAAGTTTAAGAACTTTTCCAAAATTTTATTATTTATTTTTAATAAACAAATACATAAATAAAGTTATTCATAAATTTCTATTAAACAAAAATCAACTTAATATATGATTAGGAAACGTTCTAATTTAAAATATTAGTTTCACTTCGCTTACTTCTCAAACTGATTAAGTTATCGTTTCTTTTATTTAACAATCGGTGGACGTTATCCCACTACAAATCCCATGATATGTTGTGATGCCCATTTTCAGATTCAATTTGACACCAATGGCTATAAAAGCANATTTCACTTCGCTTACTTCTCAAACTGATTAAGTTATCGTTTCTTTTATTTAACAATCGGTGGACGTTATCCCCACTACAAATCCCATGATTTGTTGTGATGCCCATTTTCAGATTCAATTTGACACCAATGGCTATAAAAGCAGTTGGGAACTTCGAAATACACATCCACCTTTTACCCACGATTACGGAAATTCCCTATTCATATTTCTCTTTATTTTCATTCCACCAATAGCAGAAAATCTCAGAAATGCTTTGCAGGATCTTGATTTGGGATTTGATGACATCCCAATTGCGCTCCCCCTGGATGTAGTTAACCAAGCCGCAGCAGAGGATCAGTTCATTCTCATGGGCCGGCCAACAATTACCCGCCGACAGAACCTTCGTTCAATCATCGCCAATCTGCCCCGTAATTGGGGTCTCGGTGGCCTTGTCCATGGCCACATTGTGGAGGGTCGCCATATCCAATTTTTCGTTCCCTCAGAAGAGTTTATGGAAACAATTCTTTGCCGTGGCCCGTGGGCTTTCACAGACATGATGCTATTCGTACAATGTTGGACACCCTTCGTGGATTTAGAGATGCTGCACTTCATTCCTTTATGGATCCAAATCCGAGGAATCCCTCTCCAGTGTATGAATCAAGACATCATTAATCACATTTGTCGGCCAATGGCCATGCTCATGGACATTGACAACAACGTTGAAACTGCTGCCCGTGCAGAGTATGTTAGGGTCCGACTGAATTGGGACATCCGGCAGCCACTCCGGTTCCAGAGGCACTTTCAGTTTACACTGGGAGTGAACACCCTTCTGCGATTCCGCTATGAAAGATACACTGTTTTTTTTGAGGTTTGTGGTCTCATAACTCACGACTAAGGCTAATGTCTGATTCAGAATGGTAGGATTGACGACCCTTCAGATGGAGAATATAATGACAATGAGCAGGGCAACATCCAACGCCACAACATCGGCATCCAGATCCGTAAACTCTCGGATGAAGAAGCCAAAAACATTATCAGGCAACCAGCCTCAAATGAGAATGAAGTTCTAAAGCCTTTACCGGACTCTGTCGCTGTGGAGAATGGGAACGGCAGAAGCCAGATTCAATCCAGTGATTCAGAGCCCTCTTCGGAAGATTTCTCTGAAGATGACTTCCAACACAATGACATGTACAGTGGAGAACTCGAAACCAGTGAACTTATCAATCCGGTTCCGATCTTCCCCAACTCATGCGGTGATATTCCGGGGCCAAAAGACGACGAGCATCTTGTATCGGACTCTCTCATGGAGGACATCAACTCAGAGGTATCTGCGATCAAAGGTAAGAAACAAAAACTTATAGGTGATGGGGAAGATGAAAAAAGCTCTAAAGTTATCATGAAGGAAATAGGCGAAAGCAGTGGTGGCTCTCCATCGGAGGAAACCACAACCCCAGTGAAAGGCTCGGTGGGGCCCGAACCACTAACTCCTCCATGAGAACAGCCTATTGGAAATGTCGAGGTCTGGGCAATGAATGGACAGTTAGACGCCTGAAGGAGATAACTCGGAACTATCTCCTGAACATTATCTGCCTATCCGAAACGAAGCAGCAAGATGATTTTATCCGCGACTTAGTTTGTGATATGGGTTACCATCATGTAACAGTTCCACCTCTAGGCCTTAGTGGTGTTTTAGTAGTTTTATGGAAGCATCATGTTGATTTATCAGTCTCTATTCAATCTCCTAATCTTGTAGATTGTTATTTTAATCTTAATGGTACCGGTTTTTACATGTCTTTCGTGTATGGACACCAGACCAATCTTTTCGTAACAACTTATGGGAGAGATAAGAGAGACTAGCAATAAATCGCAGAGAACCTTGGCTAATTATGGGAGATTTGAATGAGATTTATGGTAATGAAGAAAAGGTGGGAGGAAGAATTCGAGCGGAAGGTTCATTCATGGATTTTAGAAGGATGATCCGGACTTGCCAGTTCACTGATCTAAAACATTTCGGGGACAGCTTCTCTTGGGCAGGACAACGTGGACAACATTATGTGAAATGCTGCCTTGACCTTACTATGACAAACACATAGTGGCATCAACTCTTGGGAGATTTGAATGAGATTTATGGTAATGAAGAAAAGGAGGGAGGAAGAATTCGAGCGGAAGGTTCATTCATGGATTTTAGAAGGATGATCCGGACTTGCCAGTTCACTGATCTAAAACATTTCGGGGACAGTTTTTCTTGGGCAGGACAACGTGGACAACATTATGTGAAATGCTGCCTTGACCTTACTATGAAAAAAACATAGTGGCATCAACTCTTTCCCAACTCTGAGACACACTTTTTGGAATTCAGTGAATCAGAACATGAGCCTCTGATAGCTTTCATTGGACACCTTTCATGGATTTAGAGATGCTGCACTTCATTCCTTTATGGATCCAAATCCGAGGAATCCCTCTCCAGTGTATTAATCAAGACATCATTAATCACATTTGTCGGCCAATGGCCATGCTCATGGACATTGACAACAACTTTGAAACTGCTGCCCGTGTAGAGTATGTTAGGGTCCGACTGAATTGGGACATCCGGCAGCCACTCCGGTTCCAGAGGCACTTTCAGTTTACACTGGGAGTGAACACCCTTCTGCGATTCCGCTATGAAAGATACACTGTTTTTTTTGAGGTTTGTGGTCTCATAACTCACGACTAAGGCTAATGTCTGATTCAGAATGGTAGGATTGACGACCCTTCAGATGGCGAATATGATGACAATGAGCAGGGCAACATCCAACGCCACAACACCGGCATCCAGATCCGTGAACTCTCAAATGAAGAAGCCAAAAACATTATCAGACAACCAACCTCAAATGAGAATGGAGTTCCAAAGCCGTTACCGGACTCTGTCGCTGTGGAGAATGGGAACGGCAGAAGCCAGATTCAATCCAGTGATTCAGAGCCCTCTTCGGAAGATTTCTCTGAAGATGACTTCCAACACAATGACATGTACAGTGGAGAACTCGAAACCAGTGAACTTATCAATCCGGTTCTGATCTTCCCCAACTCATGCGGTGATATTCCGGGGCCAAAATACGGCGAGCATCTTGCATCGGACTCTCTCATGGAGGACATCAACTCAGAGGTATCTGCGATCAAAGGTAAGAAACGTAAACTTATCAGTGATGGGGAAGATGAAAAAAGCTCTAAAGTTATAGTGAAGGAAATAGGCGAAAGCAGTGGTGGCTCTCCATCGGAGGAAACCACAACCCCAGTGAGAGGCGCGGTGGGCCCTGAACCACTAACTCCTCTGTTGGGGTCAATATCCCCTCCTCGGAGATTGATGAGACAAAAGGTCGGAGCAACGAAACGGACACCTATGTCCCGGCAGCAAGCCCACGAAATAGGATCGGACACCTATGTCCCGGCAGCAAGCCCAAGAAATTGGACCAAACTCCTGCGCGGGTCGGGCTCTTGGCTTCCGGTCCGGCGGATGAACTAGACTCTGTACAGGCTTCTCAAGACGAATCTAAGCATATTTTCCCGGCCAAAGACGTCCATCAGGCTAGAACGTCGACATAGACTCAGCTGGACCACACCTTCGGGGGCCAGCCCAAACCGTCTTTCCAACCGTCGGGTCTCGCCCCGAGAAACGTCCCGCCGTACACGAAAAGACTTCATCTCGTTCCGGACATCCGAAGACATCGAGGAGTTTACTTAAAACCAACCGGAGTAAAGGCCTTAACCGAGAAAAATGGACCAAGAGGCCAAAAAGACAAGCTGGCCCAAATCAAGACGAACAGGCCCAAAACGGAAGGAAGGAAGCGTGTTGGCGGCAGCCCATGAAGGATGGTTGGTGGCTGTGAAGGAGTTTTTAACAACGTCCCACATTGCTTAGATCAGTCTTCGAGACCCTAGACTCTCTAGTATATAAAGAGACCCCTATGCTTTCTTTTCAAACACACTAAAAAAGTGCAAGAGCTTTTGTGATTTAAGACATTAAGCATTCATAGATATTCTTGTACTTGAGATAAATATTCTAATAAAATCTCTTTTTCCATCTTTTTTACAGTTTTGCCCTTTAGTTCTTTTAAAGTAGAATTTTCGAGACCCGCGAATAAATAAATTCGACAGTGTGAGTTTCGGCTCTCACAGTTTGGCGACGTATGTGGGGATGAGAAATATCCTTTACTTTAAGAACGAGAGACGTAGACAAGGAGACCATGACGGCCGGAGGAAGAACCGACAGCAACAACAATCGACCGGATGGAGGAGCCGGGACCAGAGGAACCGCACCAGGAGCGACCGGAGCCGGAGTGGCTGGAACAGCCACTACCGGAGCGGTCACGTCCAGAATACCCCCGACCAGAGCAATTACGGCAGGAGCGGCCGGCACCACGGGGACCACAGTCGGGGCTGCCACCGGCGCGCCGGTAAGGTTTGGAATGCCGACCGACGGAACCGTGGCCTGAACGAGCTACAGCGGGACGACCGGCTTGATCGAAGACATATCAGCGATCGGCGACCTAATGAACATGCTGGCCGGACTCGCGGAGCGCCAAGATAGGCAGGAAAGGACCGCAGCTCAGGAGATGGCAGCCATTCGAGAACTGGCGCAAGGCGTTCAACCGCCGAGAAGACGACGCCTTAGATTCTCGCCGATAATAGGCACTCTCGTGGGGCAAAACTCAATGGAGCGGACCCCATAGGAGCAAGAGCGGAGCTATCGGCACCTCCACCGTTACAACGGAAAGGGCCGAAAGGACAGAGAACCGAACCACCGGTCTCGACCGTAACCAACGGGGAAGCTACGGCGGAAGCGGTCGCTCTCGACGGGAACGAGACCGACGAAAAAGGAAGAGACCTCACGGAGGAAGAAAAAAATATCTTCTTGGTGAACCAACGAATCAGAGAAGAGGAGCGTGAAAGAGCCGCTCAGGCGAACCGACTCGCCAGTCAAAAAGACGAAATGGATGAACTATGCGCCCAACTGAAGCTGACGGCGAACCAGATGAAGGAAGCGAGATCCCAGATCCACAAAGCAACAAGCGCGGCCCCAGAGATCGATCAGTCCTGGAGGAAACGCAGAAGATCCCTTTCATGTCTAGGATCACGACCATGAGACTTTCCGATCCCGGAAAACTCAGAATCCCATTCTACGACGGGACTACGGATCCAAAGGGGCACATGACGACGTTCAATATCGCGACGAGCCGGACCAAATTCAAGCCCGAAGAAAAAGACGCCGGATTCTGTCTTCTATTCGTGGAGCACTTGAAAGGGGCGGCTCTATCGTGGTTTTCCCGCCTGGAAACGGATTCAATCGACGGTTTTGAACAGTTGTCTTCGGCTTTCCTAAAGCAGTACTCGCTGTTCATAAGCTGCTCGACGTCCGACGCAGATCTCTACTCGCTTTCCCAAGGAGCGGAAGAGAGCCTCCGAGAATTCATCGAGAGGTTCATGATCATTGTCTCGAAGATCGACGGTCTGAGCAACAATGCCGCGATAAACGCCCTAAAGAAATCTCTGTGGTACGCCTCGCGATTTCGGGAAGAGATCACCATCAACCCACCGGTTACGATCCAAGATGCCCTTCCCCGTGCCTCGAAGTTTGTGATTCACGAGGAGGACATGAAGGCCTTGAGCAGAAAGCACCAGCCGTCCAAGACGCCAAAGAGCCCAGCTCAACCGTCAAGCACTTCGACCGAAAGGAAAAGTAGGCGGAGCGGCAGAGACGAAGAAACTGAGGCAGGCGGAGCCCACAACTACCAGATAGACACAGGAAGATCGTTCGAAGGCCGCAACGAAGGACCATGGAACACATGGATGCGGTTAGGCTATGATTGGAATGCTTACTGCACCTACCACAAGGCCAGCAGACATGCGAACAAGGACTGCAGGACGATCGGAAGAAAACTTGCGGCTAAGCTATTAGCCGGAGAGTTCGGGAACAAAGTAACCATGGAAAGCCTAGGGACGGCCAAAGAAGAGAACGAAGCCCTGGGCGGGAGACCGAACCAGCAACGCCCCGAAAGGCCGCCAGAAGAAGGCCCGAAACGAGGAAGAAGGCCAAATGGAAACGATCCCGACGCGAACCGTCGGAGGATTCATATGATCATCGGAGGATCCCTGTACTGTCGGGATACGGTGGCCTCGATAAAGGCATTCCTGAGAAGAGGAGACAAGGAGACGGCTCCACGGACCCCTATCACGAAGGATAGCGACCGGATCGCCTTCAACGACGGAGACGCCGAAGGACTCGAGTAGCCTCACGACGATCCGTTGGTGGCCAAACTTGACATCAACGACTTCGACGTGTCCCGAGTGCTGATCGACACCGGAAGCTTGGTGGACGCCATCTTCCGAAAAACGCTCCGAAGAATGAACATCGACCTCTCGGAGGTAAAACCTAACCCCAGGTCGCTCACCGGGTTCTCCGG
>OVBB01000343.1:17196-27384 GCA_900406415.1 Isatis lusitanica
AGAGGAAATAGAATTGAATCAATTACGTGTATCTCCGGTTTGGTACACGAAAACGGTTGGACATTCTTCTCTCTGGTACACTTCCATCATCTACTAACCTCGAACGCACCATCTACATAAGATATTCAACTTGTTTAAGTTTATCACTACTATATTTAGAGGATTAAAGTACAAATTATAGAGTTAAACGAGTTTACCTTTAGATTTGATGGAATTCGGAATCCGATATAAACTATAAGAAACTGCCAAAACTCGCCGTTACTTGCCGGACCTCGCCGTTACTTGCCGGACCTAGCCATTACTTGCCGGAACTCGCTGTCACTTGCCAGAAACTTATTTTAAATAAAATTAAAACGTGCACATGGTGAAAATGAAAACAGTTGATGGAGAAACCAAAGAGAAGAAAGAAGAAATTGGTTATAGCGAACGTATATGTATATAATCGTATAACGGAGTAAGTAAATAAGTCGCGACTGTTCAATTTTTAATAATTATTCTGACACATAAATATATCAGTATATACACATATATGGAAGTACATACACATATGTCGAATATAATATGATCGCGATATTATAGGAGGGTAAACTCGATTTATAAAAAATGCACAATATATTTCTAGAACACCTAAATACTTCATAGTTTTTGTATAGTTTTTGTATATAGAGTGCAAATACTTTATAATTAATTATTGAAATATTATTCTTTATTTTGTATTAATGTTATAAATCATTTATTGTGACATTATTCTTTTTGTAGCAACAAGAGACAAATATTTGGACAATTTTTAAGCTAGTGATTGAGACAGATACATAAAGAATTTTTTGTTACTATTTATGACAATTTGTGACAATACATCTGTTATAATGAGTAACAAATTAAAGCCATTATAATAGTCACAAACCATAATGTTTTGAGACAATTTGTCAAGTCATCAATTGTAACATTCTTATTAGAGTTATATATCGTTACTATTTGAGACAGAATGATTATCAAATATTTTCTTACAAATATTGTGACGCTTTGGTTACACATAAAATTTGTGACACACGTATTGTTACCACTAACAATTAATTTGTAACATCCGTTTCATCCTCACCTGAGAACGGCGTGCCACATAACCTAACTTCTCTCTCAAATCATTTCAATAACTCCACAATAACCAATATCTCAACAATACTCTAATACTCTCTGGTACCATCCACAACTACCATAACCGAAATAAATTTATAAAATAATTATCTAAATAAAAAATACTGAAAACATAAAAATAAATTCCAAAGTCACTCGATCAATCCATCGGTCTATCTACTCGTCAACTCACCTGAAAAGGGTAAAAATAGGGGGTGAGCAACTGGGAGTCACTCAGTGAGGTTGAGATGCTAAAACACAGAAAACACAGTTTATGTCATAACATTCCAAATAAGGTAAAAAGACTAAACATGAACAATCACGGCAACTAAAACACCCCATCAGAATACAATGCCCTACTATCGGTATAAGTGACCGACTGCACCCCCCACACAGGAGGTCACCATGGAATCAGTTTCCAATGACACCGTCCGTAGACGATTATCGATCTTGAAAGGCACCAGACAACAGATCGACTAAGCTGCTGGTACCCGCCCTCAAACAATCGTCGCAAGTCACAAATACAGAACTTCTGCATGTATTCGCTAGTACAGAACTCCTGCCTGCACTGATACCGAACTCCTGCCGATACCGCCGCAACTCTCTAACGTCTAACATACTCAACTATTTATATAATATATATATATATATATACATAATATATAACAAACGTTTACCATTTAGCTTGCACAATCAATTTGGGTTGAATCATCTATAATCCTATCTCCAATTAACAAACAAAAATACCTAGACTCTATCAGAGAAAGCATATCACATTTAATACTAATTTTCCTTCTTAGTCGTTCTAAACGAAAGTACGAATTCTGTAGAAATAGCCTTCACCTTAGCCAAAACCTGATAACTGCGACTTCTAAACTCCGGTTGCTCAAACGGATGCTAAAACTGAAATCAGCGCGGAAAATCGAGTGAGAACGGCTATTGAACGACGAAAAACATATATCAATTCAATTGGTCAAAGTCGACAGTTAAAGTCAATGGTCAAACCAGCCAACCCGGACCCGAACTGGACCTTGACCTGAAAACCCGAACCTATTCGATCAACCTAGACCGACTAAGTCTAGACTAACCAATTCCGACAGAAAAAAAGAAACAGGAATGAGACGATAACTTGCTAAGAACTCGCTGGATTCTTCTGGGAACTCGCGTGGAAGCTTGTCGAAAACTTGCCAGAACTCACTGGAAAATTCACTAGAAAGATTCACCAATGGCTGGTCGTATGATAATTCAACAACAACTGATGTTAGAGATTTCAGGTCACGGTCCAGTTCGGGATAAAGCTCATTATACAGTAAAATCTCCATAAATTAATACTGTTGGGACCATGATATTTTATTAATTTAATGAAATATTAATTTATCGAGTGATTAATTGAATCAAAAACTTAATATTGGATCGGAAAATTCTATTAATTTACCGAGGTATTAATTTATCGAGTATTAATTTATAGAGGTTATACTGTATAGGGAAGGAAAAAAATGTGAAAGTTAGATATTTCTAATGTGGGACATTATTAAAATAGGATTTTGTGCTTTTTATTTAATCTGGACTTAAATTGATCTAAATAAATATTTTTTTAAAAAGGGCTGGGTTAGGGATGTTACTTAATTATAAACACATCTCAAACTATACCTTCTAAAAATATATATTTTTTTAATGTATTGGGTTTTTCCAATGTGGTCTTGTAGAATTGTTTTTAATTTTGTTTTTCTGAAAAGAGGAAAGCTAAGAGATCATAGTACAAACTCTTCAATCTTACTCTTCATTTTATAAACATGACTTTTTTCAAGTTCAAGTTGGCAAACGCTTCGAGAGAAAGACCACCGCCTCCTAATCTGTTCATGTTCTTCCTCCTCTTCGTATCCGTCGACTTTGAGCTCTTACTTGTATCAGTCTCCTGTCCATCGTTTGAAATTTTAAATTTATCAAAATGGCATATACTTACGATGATACTGTCTGTAAACTGTAATCTGCTAAATCCTAGGCCATTATGTTAATAATATTAAGAATGAAATTTACCTGCAATTAAACCAGACGATGGTTGATTGAGATTCACTGCATTCTCCTTGGCTCAGGATTAGTACTGAATCGGGAGTGAATTTGATTTAGTCATTCTCAATTTTATGAGTTTCAACCCATTTTGATGGAAATAAATCGCCATATTTTCAGAGATTAAGTTGATGGCTTTTGTTTTATTTAAAAATGTTTGGATTACCTTACTGCGTTAGGACAGCAGTCTTACTTTTCTCTGCCATCTAATTCTTCTCGGTTATGGGTTATCTTATCGGTTATGGGTTCCTTCCCGATCTACTCCTCTTTTGGCCGCATCTCTGGCCGCATCTCTTTGGTTCCCTACAAACAGCTTTTTGTAGTAATTTATTGTTTAGATCCAGGTAAGCTAAGAACAACCCCTAGCCACCGAAGGGTTCATAGATTGGAGTGTTACTTGGAAGATTAAGATGAATCTTCTATACAATAAAGTGGAGATTGGAAGCGTTTGACGGTTTGAGAAACCATTACAAAGATAGAATGAGATCAATGTATGTGGCTTATCCGAAAGGGCCGACTTCAGATCAATAATATTTGGGCTTGGCCTAAAAGTTTTTATTTGTTATGAATATTCGGGAATATTATGTGGATGTCCATTAAGGAGATTATAGATATGCTTAAGTTTATGATTTGTATTTCCTTATTGGTTTAGGATTTTCTTTTTCCTGTATTTTCCTTTTTCTCTTTAAGTGTATTTTCCCTTTTACAGTTTCCCTATATAAGGGATTTATTACTTATAGAATAAAGACACCAATTCCTTCTATCTCTTTTCTCTCCATTCACAATACGTTATCAGCACGATTGTTCTAAGAACGGAGTTTTTATGATTTCAGAAGGCTTTATAGCAATTGTGATCTGTCGGATATTCCAAGCAAAGGAAATAGATTTTCATTGCTGGGAAAACGTCGAACTCATACGATTCAATGCTGTTTAGATCGAGTGATTGCAAATAAAGAATGGCGAGTTACCTTCCCTGCATCATCTGCAGAGTTTTTAAGTATGTATGCTTCCGATCATAGACCTGTACTAACAAAAATCTCCTATTCGAAAGAGAGTAAAGAGATATTTTTGTTTTGATAAAAGACTACTGAACGTTTCTGATTTCAAGAAATATGTATCCGATGGTTGGAACTCTACTTATCTTGGTCATAATCCCTTGATAACTGATAGAATTCGAGAATGTCGGAAAGCCATCTGTAAATGTCGAAGAAACTCAACTACAAATACAGCAAAACGGATTGAAATTTTTCAAATCGAATTGGAACTTGCTCTCTCAATTACTTCTTCAAGTTTTGACGACATTCAGAAAATACAGAATGAGCTTGCTGAATCACTACGAGAAGAAGAAGAATATTGGTACTTAAAGAGCAGAAATAAATGGCTCTGTGCAGGAGATCGTAACACTAAGTATTACCAAGCTTGTACCAGAATTAGAAACTCAAAAAACAGAATCCTCTCTATCAATGATGAACACGGAAATAATTTGAGAGGTGACACAAATATTGGCAATCATGCGCAAGATTTTTTTACAAAGATCTATTCAAGTAATACGACTACTCCAACAGAGGACATCTTTGAGGGTTTTCAGCCGACTGTTTCATCAGAAACGAATGCTATGTTAACAAGGGAGGTCTCTGATGAAGAAATCAAAACTGCGGTTGATTCTATTGGTGCAGATCGTGCCCCTGGGCCCGATGGCCTCACTGTTTGCTTCTACCAATCTTGTTGGGACATTGTCGGCAGGGATGTCATAAAGGAAGTTAAGGCCTTCTTCCGATCGGCACATATGAATGATGAAGTTAACCATATGAACATTTGTCTGATTCCAAAAGTTGAAAAACCGCTAACATTTTCAGAGTATAGGCCGATTGGTTTGTGCAATGTGATATACAAGGTTATCTCTAAAAATTTAGTTAACAGACTGAAGACGTGCCTACATGACATTGTCTCCGAAGCACATGCAGCTTTTATCCCAGGAAGATTAATCACAGATAATGTTCTGATTGCACATGAGTTAATGCACTCCCTAAAAGCACGTCGAAGAGTTTCCAAAACATATATGGCAATCAAAACCGACATTACAAAAAGCATATGAAAAAGTTGAATGGAATTTTCTGGAACTGGAAGCAACGCTTACTGCTTTTGGCTTCGATACAAAATGGACAAAGTGGATCATGGCTACAGTAAACACAGTTGAATATTCAGTCCTGATAAATGGAAACCCCCATGGAAAAGTAATTCCGGAACATGGACTGCGCCAAGGAGACCCCTTATCTCATTATCTATATATTCTTTGTGCTGATGTATTAAGCCACATGATTTCAAAAGAAGCAAGATCAGGTTTAATAAGGGGAATCAAGATTGGCAATGGTGTACCGGCCATCACGCACCTATTATTTGTAGACGATTCCCTTTTTTCTGCCAAGCAAACACTCGGAATTGCAGAGCAATAAAAAATCTTTTATTGTATATGAACAATGGTCTGGTCGACGAATAAACACAACAAAATGAATGCTGGCATTTGGATCACGAATTCCAGGAGACCAACAAGGAAACTGAAAGATATTTTACAGATTCATGCACAGGGTGGTGAGGGAAAATATCTTGGATTTTTAGAACAAATTGGTAGAAAGAAAAAGAAAATGTTTGAAAATATTCTTAATAAGGTACGACAGAGAACGTCAGGCTGGAATGCTAGGTACCTAAATCAAGCTGGGAAAGAGATACTTATTAAATCATTTGGAATATCAATGTCTGTATATTCTATGTCTGTGTTCAAACTTCCAAAGCAACTAACGAATGAGATTAGCCAAATGCTTATGCGTTTCTGGTGGGAGAAAGGTGATGGAAGCAGAGGAATTCCTTGGATTGTGTGGAAAAGATTACAATACAACAAAAAAAGAGGGTGGATTAGGATTTAGAGATCTAGTGATTTTTAATGATTCCTTACTTGCTAAACAGGCCTGGCGCTTGTTGAGGACCCCGTACTCTTTATTGGCTAGACTATTCAAAGCGAGGTATTACAAGGATACATCTATCCTCGAAGCAAAACAAAGGATAAATCAGTCGTATGGGTGGAGCTCTATTCTCAAGGGATTGGAAGTCATAAAGAAAGGGACGCGGCACTTGATTGCAATGGACATACCACTAAGGTTTTTGATCACAAGTGGATCCCAAAACAAAACCCAATATCAGTGGATGCTCCGTTAAATCTCCATGATACAGATGCTGATCTTCTTGTTGAAGATCTAATTTTATCATCTCCACAATCGTAATGTTGGAATGTCCCCCGACTAAATGAGCTTTTTAATCAAGATGATGTTAACGCTATTGTAAAAATATATCTTCCTCAAGTTCAAAAACCAGACCATATAATCTGGCATCATACAAGCTCAGGAGAATACACTGTTCAAAAAGTGGATATTGGATATCCTTCTAGGAAAGTTTACATAATACACCAGGCATAAATGTTCCACCAGGTGATCCAGTAATCAAAGCTCAAATCTGGAAACTAAACATCATGCCAAAACTAAAGATTTTCCTCTGAAAAATAATTTCGAAAGCGATTGGAACGGCCACAAGACTGTCATAACGAGGAGTACATGTCGATATTATTTGTCCTCGATGCTTCTTAGAACCTGAAACTATTAACCATACTTTCTTCACATGCCCCTGTCCACGATTATATGGCGTATGTCAGATTCATCATGGCATCCACCAGCTTCTATAGACGACTCATGCAAAACGGAAATATCATCACTTCTTTCCATCCAATCAAGCAGTACGGTCTCAAACTATCAAAAACTTCTTCCCTATTGGCTCATGTGGAGAATATGGAAAATATGTTGCCACCTGATTTTTAACCAAAAAACAATACCACCGGGAAGAGTAGTTCAACTAGCTAGTGCTGTTGTCCATGAATGGTTCAGAGCAACTAGGCATAACATAAAATCAAGCCCTCAAATGAGTAAAAACGATCACCGTAGGGTTTCTCTCCCTGGTACTAAAAAACGCTGGACACGACCACCTAGTGACATCATTAAATGTAATTTTGATGCAAGTTTTCATACATCGACGAATCAAGCAACAGCAGGATGGATAATTAGGGATCATTACGGAACGGCGATCACTTGGGGATCGACGTCAATTGGCTGGGCAAGCTCATCTCTTGAAGCTGAAGCAAAAGCTCTACTGGTTGCAATGCATCAAACACATCTGAAAGGTTTAACGAAGGTGGTGTTTGGAGGAGATAGCAAAGTACTTACCGATTCACTCATGGGAAGGACACAGAATTGTAGCATTGAAAATATATGTTTTGATATTTGGAATTTCAGAACAAATTTTGAAAAATGCTATATTCACTTTACACCCTGATCCTGCAATGAATCAGCACATATATTAGCAAGGAATGTTCCACCGGATATAGGATTTTATTCTGATACTTTGTACCCACCATCGTGGCTTTTTCAAACTATGTATTCTGAATTTGTGCACTCTGTTTCATAATCAATAAAATCAGAATTTGACGAAAAAAAGAAAAAAAAAACAACAATCTACTCAAATTTTGGTCATCAATTCAAATATGTAAAAATATTCGAAAAATATTTACAATTTCTAATTAAGTTTGACATTAAATTTTAAAGCCTATCGTAGCTAGATTGAATGTAGGAAATATGACTCACGATCTTAGCAAATCTATAATTCTTTTCAAAAAAATCTAAACCATATATTATCGAGATCTTTTTTTCAAATTGACATCTGCCCCCAATCTATTTTAGACTATATATAACCCTTCATCAAGCAAATAAAGCACTTCATCAATTCATAACTTCCTGCCGAAAATCCCTCCCTCTTCCCATCACTCTCTTGAAGAACATCATACTACAAAACAGCTTAAGAGTCACTTTAGATGAAACAGATGAAGAGGTTAAGTAAATTATATAAAATTTTCGTTCTTATTCCCATATGAAAACCATTTTGTACTGACTAACTCATTTTTTACTTTTTCTATAAGGCACCAAAATACAAACAACTAGAAAAAAAAACATGAATATTTGAAGGAGTTTCAATGGAAACTCATTTAAAACATCAGCTTAAGTTATGCTATCGGTCAATATAATGTGGTAAGTTTTACTCATCAAGTTTCAGATCAATCTTTTCTTTTTACATGTCTTATAACGGTATTTCTTTAAAGTTCTTTCAAAATATTATTCGTCAAATAATTAATATTGGAGAAATAAACTTACTCCAGGTAACCAACTAAGAGTTTGAACTTTAAAACAAGAGATGCCGAGTAAGTATCCAATTATTTTACTAATATTTTATGACATAAAAAAACAATCGAAAAGTGAAAATCTTAATAGATGGGGTACATTGCTGAGAAGACAACTCAAGGCAAGACAACTCATGCTAAACTAAAATCTAGAAAGTACACATTCTTAACAATGTAAACTCAATTTCAAGTAAGGGTTTGATCCATTGTATAATTTACCTTTGTTTTTTGCAATTGAAGGAAGTAAAACTCTTCACTTAATACGATGGCTTTGACTTCCTACTTGATTTCTGCATCTTCTCATATATAAAACATTACGTATGGTCAGGTGAAGAATTATATAAGTAGACATATGTTACACCATTGAACACAGAAACAAAAGAAACTGGAATCAAATAAAACCACGATTACCTACTGATGTCACTTGAGGTTATGACTAGCGTAGCTGCACCATTCAACATATCATTAGCCATTTGACTACCAAATTTTTGAACTAACGGTAATTCCACTGCCTATACATCATTAGAAAAAAAGACACGAACGGATTTGTTTTCCTTTTAGGTTGGAAAATCAAAAATTTTGTGCATTATTACTAAGATAACTAATAATTTGGGTTGGTCTTAAAAAGAACCACAATAAAGGTTTTAAGGTTTTACCTGGACCAAATGAAGTTGTCAAAGTCAGTGCTTAATACACTCATAGTAAAAAAAAATGAGTCGTCTCATAGTCACGCCTCGGTATTGCAACACGAGTTTTAACGATGATTAGTAGACTCGGAAAGATGGAGACATACTAATTAGAACAACAATCATAGAAGAACATGACAAATAGAGCAGATTATGTTGAATTATAATACCTGCTAACTTCTGCTATTATTGATGATAAAAGTTCCACATCGAAAATATGAGAATTAGTTAACTACTATATAAAGGGTTATGGCCAATCCACTCATTGCCAATTACTACTACATAACTACTGTTACTACTACAAGCTGCTGCTGGCCTGATTCGATGTTGGGCCAGTCCATCCACATTGTCCACGTTTCAGACCTAAATGTCTGAGCGCGAGGGAGGGTATTGATGATAAAAGTTCCACATCGGAGATACGAGAATTAATGAACTACTATATAAAGGGTTAGGGCCAATCGACTCATTGCCAATTGGTTTTTAGTTGGAAGCCCGTAATAAACCCGAATCTAACAGCTATCTCTTCTGTTTCGCTTTTGCTTTGACAAACACCATGAAGATAATCAGATTGTTCAGCAGGGACATCATCGACAAGTAAAGGTAAGAGCACATCATCATGCGGCTTCTCTTTTGTCTTTGTACCTAAAAGAAAACGATTAATAAATAAAATCTCTTTAAATTCACAAGAAAGATAAAAAAAAAGGTAAGAAATTCATCTCAATCACCTCTATAAACAATTTATTCATGGGTTTCATACCTATTAGTCCTGGGAAGCGGGTCATACCCGCCCCGCAGCGGATCGAAATTTTTTTTAACCTGTTAAACCCACCCCGTAAAAACCCGCAAGAAACTTTATACACGCATCCGCTCCGCTTAAATTTACGGGTTATCCGTGGAACCCACGAAATCCGCTAATATTTTTAAAATATTAAAAAATGTTTTTTGTATATTTTTAATTATAATATTGTTTTTGATAGTATATAATAAAAATTATGAAAAATAAATGAACTAATTATTAGTTAACATATATAT